>JXXA01008278.1:0-12955 GCA_000956255.1 Anopheles punctulatus
CTCTTCCGTCCCCAGTGGCTCTTCCGCCGTTTTCTTCGTTATCAGTGATCTGAACGTCAGCAGCGAAACCGTTGACCGTTGATTTTGTGTTAACCCTGTGCTCAGAGGGTTCGACGTGCCATGTCGATCGGGCTTCCAGATTTTAGGTCAGCTGGTGAAGGCTGTGGCAGGCGAAAGACTCTCGCATGGTGGAGTTATCAGTCGACGTCGACAAACCCTAACCAGCGAAAGACAAAACTGAACTGTTCCGAAGTTGTTTTCCTCACCAACTCGCTTCATTTGTCTATTTATGTTTGCCTCAGCGATTATGCCGAAAACATGAATACATCATATATTAATATTTTCAATGTAAATGCAAACATTTATTTGAGAAAATTTATTTTAATTCCAAAAATACAATGAAAACCATTGAAAACCAGTTTTGGCGTCATCTCCAAAAAAAAAAAAGTTCACTGCCAACAAGAACCTAAAAAGCATGCGTTTCAAAACAAAATGTATTCTCGAGTTCTGCCGAACCACGAAAAGAAGCCTGTCGATAACCTCGACCTTTCTGACCCGCACGCGACTAGAGGTCAGAGCTGGGCCCCTATCAGCGGAGCCAAGCGCGTGGAACGAAAACTTCACCGGCGAGGCCTTGGGTAAATTTTGGCAAACGCAAACAGAAAAGCTGATTATCAACCACGCTGCTTCGACAGACGGTCAAATACGGTCCCCATAGGAGCGCCTCAACAATCTTTATACAGCGCACGATTGGTGTTGGTGGTGGTGGTGGTTGAGTCCCTCACCGTAACACTCAGCGAACGAGCTGCAAAGCCACCCGTTGTGGTGGAAATGGACGTTCATCTTCGCTTCCGTTCCCATCCATCCATCTACTTATCCCTCCGCGGGCCATGGGAGCACACAGTACAGTACAGATCATTGTCGTGACATAAACGATCGATAGACAGCACGGCCAATGCTCATTAGTACCCACTAATGCACGGCTCACAGCACGTTTGAATGCGAATAAAAAAAACATTAACACTTCAATTGCACCGGGGAAACATCTTCTGCCTTCTGTGATTAGCTTCCCCTTCACTTTTTGTACTCACGCCCGCAGCTCGCGAGCTAGCGCACCACGAGGTCGTTTTCCAATGACGTCGGCAGAATGTCAGCGAACAGGCAGGCAGGACCTGTTCGGTTCACCCGAATTAAAATACCCCATCGTAACGTCATAGAAACCCCTTTTACCCCTGATGCGGAAGAATGAGAAATGGTCGGTTTAATGAGTGTCGGGAAATTTTTATCTCAAAACATTGCCACTTGACATTGCCGTGTTACCTAATCGAATACCATTTGCTTTTCTGAGTCCTCCCCGTATCGGGAGGGATCAGGGAAACATAAATATAGCAAATCTCTACCTCCCTTCCCAGCTTGAAGCGAAGGAGTGTCGCCGGGTGGCAGCAATAATTGCTTTCGATAAACAAATACAGTCATCAGAATTATTGCTTCGAATTTCGGCACGCTGCTTTTAACGTTTTGCTTTTGTTTCGTTCGATTGATAACTTTCCAAAATGGTAATGTAAAGTAGGAAATGTAAAAACAAATGTATAAATTTTACATCAAAGAATGTTTCGGCTCTTTAAATACAATAAAAATTACAACAAACTTTTAATAGCAACAAACTAGTAGCATGTTTGTAATAAACGGTTAAAAGTATGCAAATTTTCTAATTATAGTGCAATGAATTAAATTTTAATTAACGTAAAAACGTAAAAAAAATATTTTTTTCCATTGCAAAGTAAATCATGATTGGAAAAAATACTTTCTTAAATAGAAAAAAAACTGTTCATCAGCATTTATTGTGAATTATTAAATCTAGTAGAAGTCAAGAGCAAGAAGTATGGAGAATATTATTACTAAATTAAAATGTCCTTAAATATGAAGCTTACGAATAGTTCTCAGATAAATATGAGACAAATGATGCCCCGTACCATTATTTTTATGCTTCTCAAAAGCCGTTTTAGACATACCACCCCTGTTTATGTGTATGATCGCACGCGCCCGCGCACACGTCCCAAACCGAATCAAGTGCCCCATTTTCCCAATCAATTTTCCCATAATCGCTTTTTGGCCGCGCTTCCTACCGCCAACCAACACATTTCGACCTCAACACATCAACCACGCGTCAATTGGCAACTGTCGAGCAGAAAGAATGAGGAGCAGCAGTAGACGAAGAAGAAAAACAAAAAAAAGCGCGCCATACACACGCGCTTTATTGATTGTGGTTTAGTGCGCGCGGTTTGGCTTGATGTGATTTGTTTACAATCCTCGTTCCCACCCGGCCCGGAACGGTTGGTGGAGCTAAATATAGGAGGCAAGCACGGTATGGCGACGGCCACTATACACACTTTACATGCACGCCAGCAGCACGCACGAGCGGAAAGCACTCTTTTTTCCTTGGACCAAGGAAAATTGGTTAAGAAAACATCCCGCTTTGGCCAGCTTCACCACAAACTCTCCGTGCTGCTGGATAAAGTCATAAATTTTAGTCGCCCGTTTGATTCCAGATTACTTTTCCCCCTTTACCCCGCCCACTCGTGGCTCCTACAGAATCCACGCAAATAAGATGCGCGTGTTTTCTTCTGTCAAGATTAACTACATTTCGGGAAGCACGGCAGAACACGAATCATCCAAAAAACAGACTCCGAAAAACGCATATATCGGCCGTTTGGGGTTAGAAGGTAAAATGGCGCTCCGCCGATAAACGCAACCCTCAACAGGGAAGGGAAGCAAAAACGAAAAGGGGGCACTTTGGTTTAACCGCGGGACCGCGACCACGGACGTCGTCACACTGGCTCAAAACGACGCGCCGAACGGAGTTTGCCTTCAATTGGTACCAATTCACTCACAAGTGGGACGTCTGCTCTGTTAAGTGGAAGTAACGATGCTGTGGGCATATTTCGTGGGAATAGGCTGAACACAGCAGATCAACAGCGTCAA
The DNA here is from genome assembly GCA_000956255.1 of Anopheles punctulatus. Classification (NCBI taxonomy): domain Eukaryota; kingdom Metazoa; phylum Arthropoda; class Insecta; order Diptera; family Culicidae; genus Anopheles; species Anopheles punctulatus. The sequence goes on from JXXA01008278.1 coordinate 2,983, forward strand.
CGAAAGTAAAAAAAAATACAAAAAACGAGCGCATTCGAAGCACAAAACAGTCCCTAAATGCGATATGCGTGTACGATGACGGTGAAGAAGTCTCATGGCGGCTTTTTCGGTTGGAACGTTATGTTCCCGTTTTTTTTTTTCTTTCAACTTAATTTCTTCTAGGAAGCAACCCAAGCTGGGTTAGATGCTCTTCGGTTGCTCTCTTTTCATCCGGCAGCCGACTCTCAATTCCGCCCGCCCGCCCGCTTCGCACATCACAAACTAAAAATGCAAATTAATGCTTACGAAATCACCGATGCAAAGCCCAAAACGCTCCAACGGCATAACCTGTCGATCCGGACCCCGAAATGGAAGATCTTCCACACGGTTCGGGCACGGCAGCTTGAATCGAAAATCCCCGAAGAGAACGAAACTATCGCCAGCGAAACCACAAGAACCTGTTTTGGGTAGTTAAGCGACCAATAAAAATACCAACAAAAAAAAAACGGACAAAACGAATGGAATCTAAAAAACGCATCGAAAGGTTTAAGGTCTGCGCAATCGCTTAGAAAGCGAGCCGACAGGTAAGGTAGTACAGAACCGCCTTGTTGTGTAAGCCTATCTTCTAAATCCTATTACACCAAGCGAATGGATTTAAGATACATAAAACTCACAACCCCAAGAAAGCAAAGACAAAACCCCCCAAAACAACCCGTTAATGTGACGAGTGAAGTTACCAGCAGTGGAAAAGAAACGCAGCAGCCTGTTTTGGATAAGGAAATCAAGCGTCTTTTGAATAAAACAACACCGACTAATCGAACAGCATAACGAAAACAAAAAAGAAACCCGTGCCATCCGAACGAATCGAAACTGTTGAGAAATTGGAACGCCACACCATAACGTACCGCTTCTCGTCGGTACAAAAGCGGGTGACAAAAGCGAAAAGCGAAAAAGGTATCCGCGGTGGCACGTTCGCGAGAGTTGCCAACCCAAATACATACCCAATCCGGCAGCAACTTACTCAACCCCCGGTCAATGAACCGCCCAGGTGAGGCTTGTTTGAGGGGGAGAGGGGAAGGGGGAGTTGTAAAAGGGTAAACACAAACAAAATACGACCGGCTTGACCCAATTAAAAAAAAACGCGACAAACCGGTCAACCACTCGGGTGTGAAATCAATGGACACGGGACAAGTTACGTCGGGACGGGACGAGCGAAACTAATTCCTCATTTGTGTTTGATCGCACACAACCACACGCATCAATGCAGGCAAACGATGAGACAAATTGCACCGATCGAAACACAGGATGCGACCGTGAAGGAAGCAATCCGGATGCATCGTACGGCGACTGGGTGCGATCATGTGATCGAGGAGAAACTTGCCGTGAGAAAGAAGTGAGAAGTGAACAGAGACAAACCGGGCGAGGGTAAAACCAAAACACCAACGGCAAAGCATGAAAGCACGTGTTTCATCGCGAAACTCCACCACCCCCGTGGGCAACGCAGGAACCGTGTGGAAGGAAGGAACAAGACGGATGAAGCAAGTTCAGATCTTTGCGAAAACTGGTCGTCTCCGTCGGCATGAACGGGCAAGTGCAGCGTACGGACAGAAAACAAGACGCAGAACATGGGTTTTTTTTCCCTTAACCACTTCTGTTGGTGTGTGTGTGTGAGCTTGTGGTTGAAAGAATGTCATGGTCAAGGAAAGATCGGAGAAGATAAAGGCGCCGGTTACGGCGACAGGTGATCCCGATCAGGTCCGAGCCCCCAGAACCGGAAAGCTTTCCTTCTCCTTTGTGCTCTTCCCCGTGAATGAGCCCGAGGCCGTTGAGGAACTCGAACTGTGTAAGACAAATTTCCACCAAAACCATCAAAATGAGCCATTGCACCGTTTCACCTGACGTGTGGAGCTGCTGCTCGGCGGCTACACCAACTCCACCACCTGAGCAAACACAAGAACATCTTGCTGCTCTCAATGAATCGAGCCCGCTGTTTGTCGCTGTGTGCGTTGAATCGCATGCCTGAAAGTGTGCGAACCATCGCGTTTACCGGACGTCACAGCCACGTTTTGTGCTGGGAAGGGGTGGTATCCGGTGGAGCATCAGAAGAAAAAAAAACTTTAGTCCACGCTTCTAGGGATGGTTTATTGCTTTGCCACCTTTCCCCCAGAAACGTGCCTCACTTTATGGGCCTCTGATGACCAAAAATGTAAGCCGCCTCAAGCGGGAGAATGTGTGACGACGTCGCGGGCGTGATTTTGGGGGTTTTGTACTTCCGTTTTTTTTTTGCTTTGAAACTTGCTAATTTGTGCTCGATTCTTAACGCCACTCCAGGGAGAGGGACGTGTTTGCCGGTGATTTCAAAACGATTTTTTTTTTTTGTTGGTGTTATGTTCACCTGCTCCACCCACCCATAAACGGACATTGACATCTCTGAAGCGAATCGGATCGTTAAATGGAATACAAACGTCCGTTCTTGCCGGGGATGTGGGACACTGGAGGTGGTCGGTGGGAAAGGTGCTAACGGAAACGTAAAATGTTACGCATAAATTCCCCGCGCGTGCTGTGCGTTCTTGGAATATTCAATGCGACACGCAGCCTCTAACGTTGGGCAACCCCCAATCCAAGAGTTTGCCAGCGGACCTGGACCAGATATTTAATCTTGAAATGCCCCTGCCGTAACGGTTCGCGCCACCATTCAACATTTAGCAGCCGCAACAACGGCCACTGCGAGGCAATCGTTGTGTAATTAGCGTTGTAACGGGATGGGAATATGAACTTTCCAAAGGTATTAGATGTCTTTCGCCTGCGTCCCTTGATATGCCGGGCCCACAACGATAGTGATCACGACAGCGACGTCGGCCACGATTCGTCGCGTCCAGCGTGATTCCTTCATACACGAAGAAATGTCATCATCCGCACGGCACCATCCGCAAAAGGTCATCTGCATTGCAAAGACTCTCTCCCAGCGAGTCAATGCAGGAGACGTCCAGAAAGCCCGCATCCGTGTAAGCCCTGCTTTGATCATTTCATAAGGCGAAAAGCGTAATTCCATCGTACCGCATAAGCTCTGGGTGAGAAGGGCGCCCGCAGATCGGGCCCGGGTGACTCTTCCGGGATTTGGAACATTTTATGCGATTAAACTACGGAATAATAATACCCAAGATGAGCCAGGAGCTGACAGAGACAGTCGTTTGCTTAAGCCGTTTCTCGAAAAACGTACAAACATCTCACGTCCACGCGCGCAACCAACGAACTATGCATGATCGAGAATAATTTACTTTCTATCATGCATTACCCAGCCACCGTTGCCGGATACGAGTACCGCAACCGAAGATATGTTTATGTATCAACACGTACACGCTCGTCGGTATCGAATATCCGGCAAGCTTCAAGACTGGAACGGTCAGCAACCGTCACCCACATCAAGCAAACCGTCGCTTTTTCTCTGTAATGCAAAAAAAGCACTAAATTGTCAATGAGGCTTGGGGTTGAGCAGTAATAAAAAAAACCCCGTCATGACCAGGCATAATTTGGGAGCGTTTCCGAGGCTTAGGCGGCGAATTAATTTTGAAAGCCATTCCGTACAGCTACGGACCCGATGGCAAGTCATCCTTTATCCGTGTGCATTAACGATTGCTAACAATGCGCAACAAATGCACATACACACACGCTTTAAGTAGAGCACTTTGAATCGCCTTTTGGGTATGGTCGTATGTTATGCAACAGGCGAGGCAAAGTTGAAGCTGAAATTGCTCCAATATTATTCATTCGGGACCATGATTTAAAGAGCAAAACCCGCATCGATCTTACAAATCATTAGCTAGCCTATTTTATGTTTTTACAATTTGTAAGTCGTGAAGGAACATCTAACGATAAATTTTGGTTTGTTCCTGCTTTTGTTCAATCGAATATCTGGTGAGATTTAAGTTAGTGTGCTAAGTATAATATTATCATTAACATATATAATAATATATATAATAAATACAGAACAATTAGTAATAATTAAAAAAAACTATACCACAAGAAAATGTTCCTGCAGTTGTCTCAACTTTAATGTCATATCAGTCTGTTTAGGACATGGTTAAACTATCCAGAAAAGTAACTTATTTTCTCTGATTATTGCTTTATAGTATATCTGCGAACTTGACAATAGCATCAGGCTTCCAAAAAACCATTTGTTGACCTATCAGGCGCTAACGCCGGACTCATACATTACAGTAGAGCATTCAAGTTGGCGTTTGGCTTCTCGATTAGCAAGGCGTTCAACAACTCTAAATTCAGAAATCGTTCCTATACGCTCTAGTTGAGACTCCAAAACTGTCATCAACCCATCGTTACGTAAAATTAAAAAAAAATAAAAATATTATAAAAGGTAAAATAATTCATTCAAACTAAATATGAGTGAATAACATCCGAAACATTTGATTTTTTGTTTTGTTTTTGATAATGTTATGTTCAGGGAAGAAGTAGATAAGAATAGCATAGCATTGTTGACAAAATGTTCAGACCAAAGGTCCTCTGTTTATGTTACATTCTTGTTCTTCGCGTACCCCAATGTTAAATATGAACATAATTTATAGAAAGACCAAATTTTATGGTCTTTTTGATTTATATTTTCTGCTCAGAGTGGACGTATATTATTGAATTCCGAACATTCAGAACAGTGTATCGAAATCTATTATTAGTTCTATATTATTTTCAACATTGTTATCCGGAGTATCGAGCAACAGTTCCTACTAAACTCAATTCGACTAACCTTCAATTGATTTATAGGGTCCAAAGTGCCAATAATTCACAAAAAAGTGAAGAAGCTTTCCTCGAAAAGAGAAAATTTCCAACACTTCGAAGATCACACCTATCGTTGATAGTTACATGAAAACACAAATCATATTTTTCACTTAAAAAAGCAAAACGCATGCAAGTAGATCCAACAAATTGCACAAACTTTTTCACATTATCAGTTTTACTAATCGATGTTGTCAGGTTTTTTAGTGAAAAATTTAACGACTCTACCAATCCTCCGTAGTACGAATTAACTTTCCGTTTGGTTACAGTGTCTCAAACGGAACCTTGTCGTATGTCATCAAAGCATGAATCATAAAAAACCGTAAATGACGAGCATTTCCGTTTCGAACAAATTAAACCGATGTAATAAAATCGCTCCTCCACATTAGCATTTCCAGCAACGATTTCAAAAGACGCAAGGGAAAACAACACCCATCTTATCAATGTCTCGCTTCTTCTACGTCCGATGAGCCGATGAAGCGCAACAAACAACAAAAATACATCATCCCCATTATCAAACTCGTTATTGTGCCCGTCGAAACTGGACACAGACTGGACGTGATGCGTAAGTATTACAATCCACTGCACAGCACCCCGTCACTGGTTGAAGCAAAATAAGTTCAGAAAGATCACCCAAAGCTGATAGTCACCACAAAGGGCCGTCACAATTTTTGTACATCTACAAACGAAAGGAGGATGCCTTCGGATGAGCGTCCGCCAAGCGATAAGAACGGAAACATTCTCCTCCGTCCAGCATGAGTGTGTGCGTGCGATTTTTGTCCGCACACAGCGCGTGGCTCTTTTATTACCGTCGGATTTTAGCGATCGTAAAGCTTGCCGTTTCAAAATGACGCTAGCAAAATTTGCATTCCGTGCAAGCCGGCGGCGCAGTTGCAAATGTAGAAATAAGCGAACGCACTGTAGGCGAGGTGTATGAATTCATTTCCGAGGATTATAACGGTGGGGTCATGGTTAAAAGTGAACAGCAACAAACAGCGCACATTCCACCCACTCCGTCCGTCCGTCCGTCCGTCCCAGCTGCACAGGGAAGTATGTAAATCCGGCCGAGAGAATCGTTCGCCCGAAGACGTGTCTGTGCGCCGAATCGAATCGTTAACTAATTCCGACACAATGAGTCAACCGCTTCCATCGTGCGCATCGGCGCGGACTTGGACTTGGGATCGGTGGGATCTGTGGGATCGGTGGGATCGGTTGTGGAATAATGTTCTCCGAGTGACGGATCTTCGCCGGCTGCTTTTTCGTGCCGAGATCGTGCTCTACGTGATTTCCTGGAGACGGTCGACGATGGGGTCCGCGGCCATCGCGGCTTCCTTCACCGTACCCCGTGTGCGCATCGTACGGCCGGCTCAGTGGGGAGTTATTTTTAAGGTGCGACAGTAGGCCGACCGTCGGGCTCTCGGCTCGCGGAGCGCAAAATAATAAAATGCCGGTATCACATGCGCGTGCGCCGCTTGTGTTGGGCCACGATGTGTCCAAAGTGACGTGCAAGCGCGATCGGCTTTTGCTCACACGCACGGTGGAGATTTTTGCCCCATCTAGGCAGATCGCGAGTCAATCGAGAACGTTTTTCGCATCTCGTTTCTCTCTTTTTCTCTGATAGTGTGTGTGTGTTTTTTTTTTAATTTGCAGCCACACAAACTCCTGCCGAGAGCGTATACGCAGGGAGTCGTTGCGCGGACGGATGCGCATTGATGCGCGGGCCCTTTTACCTCCCCTTACCGCAAGAAACATGCAGATGAGATGGGGGAACAAAGCGACCAAACAGTGCGGGACGAAAAAACAACTACTACTCGTGTGACGTAACGCACAGCAAAACGAGTCAGACGTTTTTCGAAACAACCTCCACTCATTTTCAAAGACTCAGATGATAGAGTTTAAGAAAAGAACGGATTTTGAGGTTTCCAAAATATTGTACGGGTACCAAACAAGTCTTTGAAAGCCAGTCTTTAAATTTCACCTATCGAATTTGAAGCACTTTTTGCTTTTCAAATGTACGTCGGATCGCTTTTACGCTATCGTGTTAACATTCAAATGTATTTCTATAAATGGGAAACATTTCTGAAGTACAAAAAAAAATTAACAATTAATCACTTTCCTTCCTAAGCGAAACTCCAAACGTTTTTTTTCCATTCCGTTTTGTATACATTTTTAATATTTAAGAATTGTCCAAAAAAAAACCATATTTTATACCTTTTTATGTCCTTCAGAGATTTCTTGCTTCACTGATGTGTTTTTGTATTTTTTTTTTTTTTTTAGATGTTTAAAAGTGAACTCGCCTCGTGATTTTCAAACAATATAATTAAATTTTACGAACGAAAATTCCACAGAATCGACAGAATCTCTTAAAAGTTTGATTCGATTACTATCCCCTGTCCGGGATGTAAACTCATCGACTTTTCTAAACAGGTGTGAATTGTAAATTTTAACATCCTGCTGACAGGTGAACGTTGTTGTTTTTTTATAATTTCAACGACTATTTTTAAAGTGTCAATAAGCTTCCAAAATGATGTTTACTTAGAGATGAAAACTCAGCAAAAGCCGGGAGAAGTATGTAAATAACATTCACTTCCAAAGACAAGCCAGAAAAAAAATCCCACCTCTTGGCCTCGCACTAGTGCGCCTGTTCAGTCTACCACTGTTTTCGTGAATCTGCCGGCAAAATTGGAAGTCAGTCAACCGGAGCGCTCGTGTGTGCGTGTGCGTAAGTAAAAGAACCTCATATCCAATGGTTAATTTCACTTCCAAGTTGTTCTTGTTGTTGTTGTTGTTGTTGCTGTGAATTTTCCCCTAACCAGTGCGTTCTCAGCTGACCATCGCCACAAAAGTGACTCAGAGGCTGCGTTGTGAGCAGGAAACGCACTGGACCTTGAAAATGACGTCGAATCTGTTCGTCCGAAGGAAAATCCGACAGACGACGAAGGGTTTTGGAAGAAGAAAAAAATGTAGCCACCGTCGCAGCACTTACCGGAAAGTACATTCCCTGGGGATGTAGAAAGTATCCGGAGCCCCACAGTTTGACGGCTTTTTCGATGATCCCTTAGTTCATAAAACCGATGACACGGCCGGCGTGTGTGTGGGGTGGGGGGAGGGATGCTGTGCAGCGCTGTCGGGATGCTTCTTTGAGAGGATGATTTGTTTTTCTCTGTTGGTAGGCTTCCTGTTTTACAGCCAGGAACAGGATAAACCCGGAGCTTCGGGAATCCCCCAGCCGCTGGGACAATGGGAAGGAAGCGTAATTTTCCAATGGGATTTGATTTTTGCTCTTTCTCTTTTGCTTTCACTTGCTCTCCTTCCCTCACTTTAAGGAAGCACTTTTTTTTCTCTAAACGAACAAATTTTACACACACACGCGCGCGCGCGCTTACTCACGCACAGAACAACAAAAAAACACTCTCACACACGATTTGAACACTAAAATACGCTCGCCACCGCCGTTGTGCTTCTTTTGGCTTTGGCGGCACACACGATTTTGCACGCGCGGGAAACACTTTAAAAATATATTATGGCACCCGGAGATGTGTGTGTGTGTGTGTACGAATTTCAGTGTGCGCGCTGTCGCTCGCTGCCTCACTACACCAGGAAGAAATTAAAAACGAACTTTTCTGATTCCCTCGCCAGCTTCCGCTCCCGGAGGACTACTGACTACTTTTGCTCCCACACACCGCACACATAGACGCACACATACACGCGCGCACGCACTAGCAAAACGCGTGGCTAGTATCAGACTGGCGCTGCTCTAAGGATGAGTGGGGTGGGGGAGAGAGCCGCTAAAAAAACACACGCAATAAAAATGGGGAAAAACCAATCAATGCTAGATATTTCGCTTCGTTTCGCGGAGGAAGCAGAAGAGGCAGGGCGGCAGAAAGCGAAGCGACAGTCGCGATGGATGCTGTGCGCTGGCTGCTTCTTGAGCCATCAGCAACGGCCATCATCCGCTTCCTCCCCCAAAAAACGAATAAAAACGCAGCAGCCGTCGTTTACAAACACTCCGACGTAGCCTCTCTCTCTCACTCCCTCTCTTTCGCTCTCTTTCTCTGGGGCTATCAGTTTGTCAGCAAGAACACGAACACTACAATAAACCGTTTACACCGCATGGCAACTTTGTAGTGGTGTTGCTGCTGCTGTTGCTAGAGAAGATGTCACGTTAGTTTATGCAAAAATCAATTCGTCTCGCATTTTTCGACCCTATCCTGGCCGTCCGGATTTTGTGTTGTGCCGCTCGGCGGCTCGTTCCATATGTCGGAAAGAAAACGCTCGGCTGCGTTGAGGAGATACTTTTCAATCACGACAATGCCATGTGCTCTACCCGCACCAATCCACCAAGTATTGCACACGATTTGGCCCCGAAAATACAAAATGGTAAACACAACCACCAACACGCGTCCGACCGGAGGAGGAAGCAACGAGGAGAAAAAAAAAACAAGAAACTTCAGATTTTCCGCACGAAATTACGGCGCACTGCAAACAGTTTTCACATGATTTTCGTTTCCGTTTTGATGATTCAAAAAAAGCACACACAGAACGACCACTGTACCCACGCACGACACCACCTGCACTCGAGCACGGTACGATTTTGATTGCGAAAATAAAACTTGCAGACGCACGGGGTGACCAACGCCACGGGCAGATTAAACCGTGTTATCCTGGGAATATCCTTGCACGAATGGCATGGCAGCGCTCAAAATCACACCACCACTAGCGCACCAATTCAGCAAGCAGCAGGCAGCAGCACCAGCAGCATCTCACGCATACCATCGCGCGAGCAACGTTCTCTCCCCAGGCAAAAGAGACGAACGCTCTCACTAACACTCGCTCGCACACAGCGCCAGCAGCATCACGGCGGCAGGCCAGGCCAGGCTCGCAAAAGGATTAAACGTCAAGGAGATCTCCTCCAGGGGGCGCGCAGAGGATGCAAGATATACTTTCTTCGCACTTTGTTTTCGGCGCTGCGCTTCGTATCGTTTCGGCAGTCCGTGTTTTGCGTAATGCTCGCTCACCGACACAGACACACTTCCGGCGGAAGAAGGTAAGGCAGCTTCGACATCAGGTAGGACTTTTCGCACCGTTTTGCAGGATGCTAGCAGCATCCCGAAAATTGCACAACGAAACACGCGCGTGTGTTGTCCATGGGTTTTGGACAATGAAACGCACTAGACGAGGTAACGTGCCTGTTTCAAATGCTTTTTTA
>JXXA01008279.1:0-17146 GCA_000956255.1 Anopheles punctulatus
TTTAAATCATGGTCCCGAATGAATAATATTGGAGCAATTTCAGCTTCAACTTTGCCTCGCCTGTTGCGTAACATACGACCATACCCAAAAGGCGATTCAAAGTGCTCTACTTAAAGCGTGTGTGTATGTGCATTTGTTGCGCATTGTTAGCAATCGTTAATGCACACGGATAAAGGATGACTTGCCATCGGGTCCGTAGCTGTACGGAATGGCTTTCAAAATTAATTCGCCGCCTAAGCCTCGGAAACGCTCCCAAATTATGCCTGGTCATGACGGGGTTTTTTTTATTACTGCTCAACCCCAAGCCTCATTGACAATTTAGTGCTTTTTTTGCATTACAGAGAAAAAGCGACGGTTTGCTTGATGTGGGTGACGGTTGCTGACCGTTCCAGTCTTGAAGCTTGCCGGATATTCGATACCGACGAGCGTGTACGTGTTGATACATAAACATATCTTCGGTTGCGGTACTCGTATCCGGCAACGGTGGCTGGGTAATGCATGATAGAAAGTAAATTATTCTCGATCATGCATAGTTCGTTGGTTGCGCGCGTGGACGTGAGATGTTTGTACGTTTTTCGAGAAACGGCTTAAGCAAACGACTGTCTCTGTCAGCTCCTGGCTCATCTTGGGTATTATTATTCCGTAGTTTAATCGCATAAAATGTTCCAAATCCCGGAAGAGTCACCCGGGCCCGATCTGCGGGCGCCCTTCTCACCCAGAGCTTATGCGGTACGATGGAATTACGCTTTTCGCCTTATGAAATGATCAAAGCAGGGCTTACACGGATGCGGGCTTTCTGGACGTCTCCTGCATTGACTCGCTGGGAGAGAGTCTTTGCAATGCAGATGACCTTTTGCGGATGGTGCCGTGCGGATGATGACATTTCTTCGTGTATGAAGGAATCACGCTGGACGCGACGAATCGTGGCCGACGTCGCTGTCGTGATCACTATCGTTGTGGGCCCGGCATATCAAGGGACGCAGGCGAAAGACATCTAATACCTTTGGAAAGTTCATATTCCCATCCCGTTACAACGCTAATTACACAACGATTGCCTCGCAGTGGCCGTTGTTGCGGCTGCTAAATGTTGAATGGTGGCGCGAACCGTTACGGCAGGTGCATTTCAAGATTAAATATCTGGTCCAGGTCCGCTGGCAAACTCTTGGATTGGGGGTTGCCCAACGTTAGAGGCTGCGTGTCGCATTGAATATTCCAAGAACGCACAGCACGCGCGGGGAATTTATGCGTAACATTTTACGTTTCCGTTAGCACCTTTCCCACCGACCACCTCCAGTGTCCCACATCCCCGGCAAGAACGGACGTTTGTATTCCATTTAACGATCCGATTCGCTTCAGAGATGTCAATGTCCGTTTATGGGTGGGTGGAGCAGGTGAACATAACACCAACAAAAAAAAAAAATCGTTTTGAAATCACCGGCAAACACGTCCCTCTCCCTGGAGTGGCGTTAAGAATCGAGCACAAATTAGCAAGTTTCAAAGCAAAAAAAAAACGGAAGTACAAAACCCCCAAAATCACGCCCGCGACGTCGTCACACATTCTCCCGCTTGAGGCGGCTTACATTTTTGGTCATCAGAGGCCCATAAAGTGAGGCACGTTTCTGGGGGAAAGGTGGCAAAGCAATAAACCATCCCTAGAAGCGTGGACTAAAGTTTTTTTTTCTTCTGATGCTCCACCGGATACCACCCCTTCCCAGCACAAAACGTGGCTGTGACGTCCGGTAAACGCGATGGTTCGCACACTTTCAGGCATGCGATTCAACGCACACGGCGACAAACAGCGGGCTCGATTCATTGAGAGCAGCAAGATGTTCTTGTGTTTGCTCAGGTGGTGGAGTTGGTGTAGCCGCCGAGCAGCAGCTCCACACGTCAGGTGAAACGGTGCAATGGCTCATTTTGATGGTTTTGGTGGAAATTTGTCTTACACAGTTCGAGTTCCTCAACGGCCTCGGGCTCATTCACGGGGAAGAGCACAAAGGAGAAGGAAAGCTTTCCGGTTCTGGGGGCTCGGACCTGATCGGGATCACCTGTCGCCGTAACCGGCGCCTTTATCTTCTCCGATCTTTCCTTGACCATGACATTCTTTCAACCACAAGCTCACACACACACACCAACAGAAGTGGTTAAGGGAAAAAAAACCCATGTTCTGCGTCTTGTTTTCTGTCCGTACGCTGCACTTGCCCGTTCATGCCGACGGAGACGACCAGTTTTCGCAAAGATCTGAACTTGCTTCATCCGTCTTGTTCCTTCCTTCCACACGGTTCTTGCGTTGCCCACGGGGGTGGTGGAGTTTCGCGATGAAACACGTGCTTTCATGCTTTGCCGTTGGTGTTTTGGTTTTACCCTCGCCCGGTTTGTCTCTGTTCACTTCTCACTTCTTTCTCACGGCAAGTTTCTCCTCGATCACATGATCGCACCCAGTCGCCGTACGATGCATCCGGATTGCTTCCTTCACGGTCGCATCCTGTGTTTCGATCGGTGCAATTTGTCTCATCGTTTGCCTGCATTGATGCGTGTGGTTGTGTGCGATCAAACACAAATGAGGAATTAGTTTCGCTCGTCCCGTCCCGACGTAACTTGTCCCGTGTCCATTGATTTCACACCCGAGTGGTTGACCGGTTTGTCGCGTTTTTTTTTAATTGGGTCAAGCCGGTCGTATTTTGTTTGTGTTTACCCTTTTACAACTCCCCCTTCCCCTCTCCCCCTCAAACAAGCCTCACCTGGGCGGTTCATTGACCGGGGGTTGAGTAAGTTGCTGCCGGATTGGGTATGTATTTGGGTTGGCAACTCTCGCGAACGTGCCACCGCGGATACCTTTTTCGCTTTTCGCTTTTGTCACCCGCTTTTGTACCGACGAGAAGCGGTACGTTATGGTGTGGCGTTCCAATTTCTCAACAGTTTCGATTCGTTCGGATGGCACGGGTTTCTTTTTTGTTTTCGTTATGCTGTTCGATTAGTCGGTGTTGTTTTATTCAAAAGACGCTTGATTTCCTTATCCAAAACAGGCTGCTGCGTTTCTTTTCCACTGCTGGTAACTTCACTCGTCACATTAACGGGTTGTTTTGGGGGGTTTTGTCTTTGCTTTCTTGGGGTTGTGAGTTTTATGTATCTTAAATCCATTCGCTTGGTGTAATAGGATTTAGAAGATAGGCTTACACAACAAGGCGGTTCTGTACTACCTTACCTGTCGGCTCGCTTTCTAAGCGATTGCGCAGACCTTAAACCTTTCGATGCGTTTTTTAGATTCCATTCGTTTTGTCCGTTTTTTTTTTGTTGGTATTTTTATTGGTCGCTTAACTACCCAAAACAGGTTCTTGTGGTTTCGCTGGCGATAGTTTCGTTCTCTTCGGGGATTTTCGATTCAAGCTGCCGTGCCCGAACCGTGTGGAAGATCTTCCATTTCGGGGTCCGGATCGACAGGTTATGCCGTTGGAGCGTTTTGGGCTTTGCATCGGTGATTTCGTAAGCATTAATTTGCATTTTTAGTTTGTGATGTGCGAAGCGGGCGGGCGGGCGGAATTGAGAGTCGGCTGCCGGATGAAAAGAGAGCAACCGAAGAGCATCTAACCCAGCTTGGGTTGCTTCCTAGAAGAAATTAAGTTGAAAGAAAAAAAAAAACGGGAACATAACGTTCCAACCGAAAAAGCCGCCATGAGACTTCTTCACCGTCATCGTACACGCATATCGCATTTAGGGACTGTTTTGTGCTTCGAATGCGCTCGTTTTTTGTATTTTTTTTTACTTTCGTTGACGCTGTTGATCTGCTGTGTTCAGCCTATTCCCACGAAATATGCCCACAGCATCGTTACTTCCACTTAACAGAGCAGACGTCCCACTTGTGAGTGAATTGGTACCAATTGAAGGCAAACTCCGTTCGGCGCGTCGTTTTGAGCCAGTGTGGCGACGTCCGTGGTCGCGGTCCCGCGGTTAAACCAAAGTGCCCCCTTTTCGTTTTTGCTTCCCTTCCCCGTTGAGGGTTGCGTTTATCGGCGGAGCGCCATTTTACCTTCTAACCCCAAACGGCCGATATATGCGTTTTTCGGAGTCTGTTTTTTGGATGATTCGTGTTCTGCCGTGCTTCCCGAAATGTAGTTAATCTTGACAGAAGAAAACACGCGCATCTTATTTGCGTGGATTCTGTAGGAGCCACGAGTGGGCGGGGTAAAGGGGGAAAAGTAATCTGGAATCAAACGGGCGACTAAAATTTATGACTTTATCCAGCAGCACGGAGAGTTTGTGGGGAAGCTGGCCAAAGCGGGATGTTTTCTTAACCAATTTTCCTTGGTCCAAGGAAAAAAGAGTGCTTTCCGCTCGTGCGTGCTGCTGGCGTGCATGTAAAGTGTGTATAGTGGCCGTCGCCATACCGTGCTTGCCTCCTATATTTAGCTCCACCAACCGTTCCGGGCCGGGTGGGAACGAGGATTGTAAACAAATCACATCAAGCCAAACCGCGCGCACTAAACCACAATCAATAAAGCGCGTGTGTATGGCGCGCTTTTTTTTGTTTTTCTTCTTCGTCTACTGCTGCTCCTCATTCTTTCTGCTCGACAGTTGCCAATTGACGCGTGGTTGATGTGTTGAGGTCGAAATGTGTTGGTTGGCGGTAGGAAGCGCGGCCAAAAAGCGATTATGGGAAAATTGATTGGGAAAATGGGGCACTTGATTCGGTTTGGGACGTGTGCGCGGGCGCGTGCGATCATACACATAAACAGGGGTGGTATGACTAAAACGGCTTTTGAGAAGCATAAAAATAATGGTACGGGGCATCATTTGTCTCATATTTATCTGAGAACTATTCGTAAGCTTCATATTTAAGGACATTTTAATTTAGTAATAATATTCTCCATACTTCTTGCTCTTGACTACTACTAGATTTAATAATTCACAATAAATCCTGATGAACAGTTTTTTTTCTATTTAAGAAAGTATTTTTTCCAATCATGATTTACTTTGCAATGGAAAAAAATATTTTTTTTACGTTTTTACGTTAATTAAAATTTAATTCATTGCACTATAATTAGAAATTTTGCATACTTTTAACCGTTTATTACAAACATGCTACTAGTTTGTTGCTATTAAAAGTTTGTTGTAATTTTTATTGTATTTAAAGAGCCGAAACATTCTTTGATGTAAAATTTACACATTTGTTTTTACATTTCCTACTTTACATTACCATTTTGAAAAGTTATCAATCGAACGAAACAAAAGCAAAACGTTAAAAGCAGCGTGCCGAAATTCGAAGCAATAATTCTGATGACTGTATTTGTTTATCGAAAGCAATTATTGCTGCCACCCGGCGACACTCCTTCGCTTCAAGCTAGGAAGGGAGGTAGAGATTTGCTATATTTATGTTTCCCTGATCCCTCCCGATACGGGGAGGACTCAGAAAAGCAAATGGTATTCGATTAGGTAACACGGCAATGTCAAGTGGCAATGTTTTGAGATAAAAATTTCCCGACACTCATTAAACCGACCATTTCTCATTCTTCCGCATCAGGGGTAAAAGGGGTTTCTATGACGTTACGATGGGGTATTTTAATTCGGGTGAACCGAACAGGTCCTGCCTGCCTGTTCGCTGACATTCTGCCGACGTCATTGGAAAACGACCTCGTGGTGCGCTAGCTCGCGAGCTGCGGGCGTGAGTACAAAAAGTGAAGGGGAAGCTAATCACAGAAGGCAGAAGATGTTTCCCCGGTGCAATTGAAGTGTTAATGTTTTTTTTATTCGCATTCAAACGTGCTGTGAGCCGTGCATTAGTGGGTACTAATGAGCATTGGCCGTGCTGTCTATCGATCGTTTATGTCACGACAATGATCTGTACTGTACTGTGTGCTCCCATGGCCCGCGGAGGGATAAGTAGATGGATGGATGGGAACGGAAGCGAAGATGAACGTCCATTTCCACCACAACGGGTGGCTTTGCAGCTCGTTCGCTGAGTGTTACGGTGAGGGACTCAACCACCACCACCACCAACACCAATCGTGCGCTGTATAAAGATTGTTGAGGCGCTCCTATGGGGACCGTATTTGACCGTCTGTCGAAGCAGCGTGGTTGATAATCAGCTTTTCTGTTTGCGTTTGCCAAAATTTACCCAAGGCCTCGCCGGTGAAGTTTTCGTTCCACGCGCTTGGCTCCGCTGATAGGGGCCCAGCTCTGACCTCTAGTCGCGTGCGGGTCAGAAAGGTCGAGGTTATCGACAGGCTTCTTTTCGTGGTTCGGCAGAACTCGAGAATACATTTTGTTTTGAAACGCATGCTTTTTAGGTTCTTGTTGGCAGTGAACTTTTTTTTTTTTGGAGATGACGCCAAAACTGGTTTTCAATGGTTTTCATTGTATTTTTGGAATTAAAATAAATTTTCTCAAATAAATGTTTGCATTTACATTGAAAATATTAATATATGATGTATTCATGTTTTCGGCATAATCGCTGAGGCAAACATAAATAGACAAATGAAGCGAGTTGGTGAGGAAAACAACTTCGGAACAGTTCAGTTTTGTCTTTCGCTGGTTAGGGTTTGTCGACGTCGACTGATAACTCCACCATGCGAGAGTCTTTCGCCTGCCACAGCCTTCACCAGCTGACCTAAAATCTGGAAGCCCGATCGACATGGCACGTCGAACCCTCTGAGCACAGGGTTAACACAAAATCAACGGTCAACGGTTTCGCTGCTGACGTTCAGATCACTGATAACGAAGAAAACGGCGGAAGAGCCACTGGGGACGGGATCGACGGGAATAAAAACATAAGACGGCTATTATGTTTTTATTGAGCTGAGTGAGCGTGTATTACGCGCTGAGCTGAGGAAGCAGCATGTTTGTTCGGTTCGCACAGCTACAAACCGTGTCCAAGGGTGAACCCAAGGCACGACGCTAAACGCGTGTGCGATGGAGAGGGAGATGCACAGTTCGTACGAGTATATACGTGTGCTTTTGATGTATGCATACCATTAGTTCGTCCTGTCTGGTGTAGACACCGTTCCAACCACCATGGCAGGGTGACGGTCAAGGATAAATAATTTTATTTATACGATTAGCTTGTAAGCTCACCGGATTAACATAAGTAAATTAATAAGACATGCAGCCAACCACCGACAGTTGCTCGCTGACGGTTCCTCATCGATCTGCAAGCGAGGTTTTTGTTGGTTTCCTGTTTAGCACATTCGCTCATCCACTTTGAATGATTTGTGGACAGTTTTGAGGTTAGTTGCAAAATAAATTCTCAACCATTTACACCATCAACGCGACTTCCCATTTGTTTGCTGTGGATGTTTCGGCTTTTTTTTTGCTTAGCCTTAGCAAGCATTGGTCCATCATCATCGGCCTCGTGGGCCAACGAACGCAGAACTAAACAACGCATAACAGCTGCAGAACAGATCAGTATAAAATGGTTTTGTTATTCCATCTGGAATCATGGAGCAACTTCAATAGGCCGATCGATTTTGCATCTGGCTACTGTTTACTGTGAATCTTTCAATGTATAATTTTTTTTTGTGAAATTTATTTGAACAATAAGACAGGTATTTTGATTTTGATGCCGTATTATCAGTGGCAAGGATACCTGACTGACTTGTTACTGGCGCATTTGGTTGGAAGAATAAACAGCAATAAACTATTAATCAACCTAAATCTAACAGCAATTTCTACATATGCCATGATTTTAAAGAAATCATCGTTTTTTTTTTTGCAAACTTGACAAAAGCCAATTAAACAGCTCCATTGAAAAAACTGAAGCACGCTTGATTCGTGCGGGATTTAGTTATTTGTGTGTAACATTTCTGGCTTCATAGCTGTCAAATTTGGCGGTTGCTTATGGCGCCGGTAAAATCGTGGGAATAGATGAAGCAATTAGTTATTAAAACGTTGTTGTATGAAACCAAACATTCGCTGCAATACGTTTGCTGTCCCAATGTGTATGGAATCCATATTGATTTTTTTTAATCGTTGAAAGTATGAAAAAACCACGGTTAGATGTTGATACGTTAATGTTCCTTTAATAGCGATTTCGCAGTTGATATTGTGTTTTGATAAATAAATGAAGGCAATTGATAATTTTAATACTATTCCATCTTAACATCAACTTGTTTTTATGTCCTTCCGCATGATAATAAATATATTAAAACATAATCGTTTTGTTTTGATATCATTTTAAGCACGTTTTGTGCTAACTACAGCTTGCTTAAGATGTATTTTTGTACCTTGCAGCGTACGATGAGTTGTGTTTGCGTGCACCAGTACTGGTGCAATTGAGAATGTGGCGTTATTTTTATCGAATTACAACTGTGAGAACATATCGACGTGTTGTTGCTTCGTTGTTTTTAATCATGCCACAAACACTAACAATCATGGCGCTTCGCTCGAGCACTAGTAAAAGCTTAACGACCAATCTTCTGCCGCTCGTCTGTTGGTTTGTTCGCCAGCGAGTGTTTATTTTCCTCCTAGTTACCAGTGTGGCAAAAGAAATGTGTGCGCGTTTTTATTCGCTGGTGTGGTGGTGGTGGTCGTTGTCGTTGCCAGCGTTATGTTTATGTTTATATGGGTTGATGGGTCGCATGTTTTTCGATCTGCCGTCGACTTCTAAGCGTTTTGGATTGATCCGTGACCTAGTGACTGAATTGGGTTTAGAGGTTCTTGGTGGTAGTGAAGCAGTGTGTGTATCAAACATGTCGGAACGTTTCGAATGTATCGATATCAGCTGTCACGCCGTGCGCAACATTATCTGCAAATTTTCCGAGCCTTATTTTACTATTCTATTCTATGCTTCGTATGAATGTCTCAATTGCATTTACGAAAGCAAAACAAAAAAAAAAACAAACGAATCGAT
Organism: Anopheles punctulatus; assembly: GCA_000956255.1. Lineage (NCBI taxonomy): Eukaryota > Metazoa > Arthropoda > Insecta > Diptera > Culicidae > Anopheles > Anopheles punctulatus. Next base: position 8,840 of record JXXA01008279.1, read on the forward strand.
ATTGATTTCGATACAATGCCACCAACTGAAAGCAAATAACATTCGCCAATGCGCAGCCATCATCTTAAATATTTGATGTCACTGCTGCTACCCACTTCTGAGTCCCTTCCGTAGCGATGTTTCAGATTCTTTCCTATCATACACGCTTGGCCGCGATGCCTCCTCGCGCTTCTTGCCACTTGCTGTCCATCACCGTGCCTGTCAGGTCATGTGCACGTAAGTGATGCGTATAATTTCGATCCATTCCAAGAGCCAACAAAACATACAATCATCATTTGCGGCTGTTTGGCAACGATGACGATGCCAGGATACCGCCAGAACCCATGGTAAAGGTTGTCATAATTCCAAACGCAGAAGACCAGCACCGTTTCCAGCAAACGAAGATCCGTACGTTCTCCCGAAAGAAAACGAGTCTTTTGATCATTTCTGCCGTCCATCGTCCAGCATCGTCCAGCTGGCCCTGGTCACCGAACATCGAACATAAAAGCAGAAAACGCGCTTGATTTGTTTCGTGCCAAGTTCTGCCGTGCGCTCATGCCGCAGCAGAGACGCAAGACGGGCGTCGTGTGAGGTCAGAGGTCAATACAATAAATATCAATTTGGAGATGATGGCTCTGGTGATGATGATGACGACGACGGGGCTGGCCGATGATGAGCGTTCGTGGCGACTTTCATGCGACGGCGCTTTGTGCTGGTCGTTTGCTGACGTTTGCTGCTACCGCAGCCGATGGTTAACGTTCCGCTCCAAACCTTCATTCCTTCCTTCCGGTGGAAGCGACATCGCCCCCGAACAACAAATTGTTGGTCGTTTTTGGTCTTTTTGGAGATGTGGACTCGTCTGTGGACGGTACTCTGGAGAGGAGAGGTGAAAAAATCCCACCCATCTCTAAAAGTCTTGCTTTTTCCGCCCAATTAATGTGCGACGGGGGCTGTACAATCGCACGACGGCTGGGAGTTTGGACACCGACTGACGATGGGATGCGATACGAGCGTCAAATGGATAAAGCACATCGATGATGATGGTGGTCATTGACGCGACCGCTCGAGCGAATGAAGCAGACGATGGTGTCATCTGTCTTTCCTTTCGTGCGGGATATATATGTTTAGTCCCGTGACGCATCGGTCCCACAGTCCGGACACTGTCCGGGGAGCGATGTGTACTGCAGAAGCATTCTGTTTGATGCTTCCCAGGAATGGAATGTTGGCATGTGCGAATGTAGGAATCGCATCCTCCCTTTTGAGATGGTTGTTTTTCGGTGGGTGACTTGTGCGTTTTGTTTGATGCCGTACGATTACTGAGTTGTCTGGCATTCCCTTTCCATGGCTGGGTCGGAACGGATGGTGACAGCTTAAGCTCTATTCATCTGATAATTATAATTGAACGCGACTTTATTAAAGCTTAGCTTACAACTACTTTGCTGGTCTTTGCACTAGGTAAAACGTTTCCGTGATGTTAATTCGCACATGAATAATCGTTTTGTTGATGATTTGTGTTTGATATTTTTTAATTATTAGAAAAGCTTTTTCGATTTATTGCATAGCCTAGAATTTTATTTTATATCGAAATTTATATTCACAGTCTCGTCAAAAGGTCCATTTTTCAAGCGAATTGAGCGTTCGCTTGAAGTAAAGCTTGACATTACTAGGATGGTTAAATTTAAAGCATCATTAAACGATTGCAACTCACACGCTACAGTAACTGTCAAACGCTCATTTCACTCATGTCAATCTCAGCAAGGCCTGTCAAAACGCGAGCAATTTTCTAAAATTTCACTCAGGTTTGCGTGAATGATGATGCCATTTATCTGCAGATTAAAACGCTCGTGCCAGCTGGTACGGGATTTTTTCCAACTAAATTGGTAGGCTGTTATTAGTTTATATCAGTTAAAAATGGAAATTGTTTCGTAGAAAAGTCTTATTCTTGTCGATCCGATAATGTGGAAATGAAAGTATTTTCTAATAATACGAAAAAATTCTCGAACTTCTTTCCCTACATCAGTGCTACTGAGAGCACCATTCTGAATCACACAATCAAGCACAAAATTCACTGGAACGCTCGGATCATAACCCTTCCGAAGTCGCCAATTGACAGTCGCACCACAATCGATGCTGACTGACTGTCCGTCCGCATATTGGGTGCATTGGGGCGAGTGCTCGCTTTTGAGTGCCTCATCGCATCATGTCGATCATATTTTCCCCTGTTGTCTTCCATTTTCCACTGTAACTTTCATCCGAGAGAAGTGTGGAAGGGAGAAAAACACATATGTATTGTGTCGATGGTAAGCGGATCCATCGTATGCGCCCGGCCAAGGGCTTCTCATGTTTCCGACGGCAATGTTGCGAATTACCTCACCGTGTATGGCGCGTGTAATTCAAGACCACACAGTGGCGGATCGCGCACTTAGTGCTTGTCGTGTTGGTTGGTGCGCTCGGGTGAATTGACACTGACACCGTCGCATTATCACCGTAGCATCGCCTCCAACGCACCTCCTGCCCGAAAGCCACTGTTGCAGTTGGTGCGTCGCCCTGAGAGGTATTATAAAAACCTGGCATCCATTGTGGTTCATTCTGTCTAGGTGAACGGCATGAGAGGGGAACGGAACAGGTCGATCGCTTCCGGCGATAGTGTGTTTGCGTGTGTATTTTTATTCTTTTTTGGGTGTCGGAACGTGGCTTGTTTATAAATTCTATCAACATTGAATTCCTCCATGGAGTTAGTACGCTGAAGCTTTTGCTACCGGGAGTGGGAGGGCCGGACAATTGAAACCAAAAACCGGGAGAGCCCATAACGACACGTAACCTAACCATTTTTGCGTTTAGATGATGCATTGTTTCCTAAACTTGGCTGCGGCCGGGAAGTCATCACCGATGGTAATCGGTCACTGAGGTTTTTTTTCTGTTTTATTTTGGTATGTATGTGTGTCGCCCGTCCGTGGATAATTCTCTTCGTCTCTTTCCAATGAGGGATGGAATATCTGCCAGTCCAAATATTATGATGGTTCCGTTTTTGCTCCATTTCACATCAGCCATTTATTTTCGTCGTCGTTTCTGCGCTTCGCTAGCGCCACACCACGGCGAGAGTCATTTTTCGTGCGCTAGCTTTTCAGTGTTGTGCTAGGATGTGGGCATTGTGAAAAGCTGCCACGATTAGATTACATCATGAGAAATGGGAACACTGTTCGGATCGCTTTCGTTTCAGAGCGTGAAGAGACTCCTCGGGTGACTGGAACTGAGAGCTTCACATGCAGATGCTTTACATTCCGAGCGGTTGGGTCGTAAAAATATCCATCACACGAGAAACTAGAACCTACGGCAACGCGCAAAGACAAAGTCTTCCGAAACACCATTTTCAAACGTTTAATACCATAGCCGATTGTGAGATATTTTTAATAACGCTTTGTTTGATTGAAACGGTTTTCGATTTTATCGTAAGCAGCAATATTCGTGCCCTCTAAATCCACGAGCAGACGGGCCCGAAAGAACACACAATCAAATTACATTATTTCTCGCCTCATGATTCGCCCCGGTCGTTCAAGTGGAAAGTTATAAAGTCGAAATCGATTCAACGTGTGCACCGAGGACGGCCACAGACCATGGCAATAAAATTTACGAACCCACCGAACTATACCCCGAAAACCCGTGGCCGAGATTGTTGGTGGTACCTTATTTGACCACAATCAAAGCAAAAGCACGGTAGAAAAAGCATATTTCGATCATACGGACCATTTCCGTTCGTCCGACCGCGTGCGCACCGGGACGGTTTCGGGCTGAGGTTTGATGGTATTCTATCGGTTTGTATCCCTACAAACTGGTGCCCGGTTTTTGCTGCAAAACCGACCACCACCACCGGCCCGCCGGAAAGGTGTCGGAAATCATCTGGAAATAATATTCAAGAAATTCGGTGCGAACAAATCGATTGCGGGCGGGCGGCTGTCGGAGCCGCCGCGACGATCGTGTAACGAAATCCTTCCACGCGGGTTGCGATGGGTTTATTTTTTATTCCTTCCAACCCCGGGTTCGGGTGTCTGGTTTTTTTTTTGCCGTTTCCGTCTGCAAAATTGCATGCTGCGGTTCGCTTAAGACCCAAACTCCCGTGTATAGAATAATGAAAAAAAAACCATCTCTGGGTTTGCGTTTTGTCTTTTTTGGTGAGCATATTTCGGTTCATTTGTTTCATCGATGTTGATAGTTCGCATTCGCTCGACTGCTCGATGGTGGCCATTTTGCAGTGCCCACTTTGCACGCGAATGTTGTACTAGGCTGTGCATGCTTTATTCCATTTCTGTTGCGACAAAATACAAATACACCGTCGTTCACACTTTCGGCCAGGACAAGGAAGGAATTTTGATAGTTCCATGATAGTGAGTGTGTTTCTATCTACCGTAGCAAATTGGAATATGACATGAACTGCTTCATGATACTCCAGGCCGTTTTTTCGGTCCGTTCTGCTGGTTTTCCCTTTCCTTCAAATCTCGCGGGAACGAAGAACCTAGCAGGAATTGGATTTCGTGTTTACCGCGGCAGGCGAAACTAATAGAATTTTCACGTGCCGGTTGTGTAAATGAATTCCCACTTGTCTTGTGTATGAAGAAAAAGTCAGCAGGAAGTGAATCGTTACCTCGAAATCGGTTTCTCCCCAAACGGGCGAGGAGATTTCATACGCGGATAAGAATACTAAGCAGCGAAATGGATTACCCTCGGAATGCTTCAGCGCACCACCTAGTTCACTCACTCACTCAATTGGAATCTGAGCTGTAATCCCTTGGCATGGCGATGAAGACGGTTTTAGTATTGATTTTTGTTTTCACATTCCGAATCGTTCGTGCATCTCTCTGGTGGCAAAGAATATCCTCTCTCTGTGGTGGGATTGTGGTGGTGTTGCTTTGTTCTAGTATTAAAAATGAAGCAAAAAAGCAAGATGTGGTGACGTCGTAGCCAATATTCCACCATGCCTCTTACCGACCGGGCGTTAAGTGACGAAACCGACGAAGTCTCAAGATAAGCAGCGTTGATGATGGCAGTGATTGATTATTTGTTAGTCCGTCGCGTCTTGGTCTGACTTTGTTTGACGCATACAGTCGTGTCCGTGTAAAGGAAGCAGAGCGCGGTGCAAACACGTGTGCCCTGTTTAAAAAAATTGAGATTTTACGTCCGTATCGCCCGTTCCAAGCGACGTGAAAATCTTGACACAAGGTGCTAACTAAGATTTTCCGTCCATTACCGCACCATCCGTGCTTCCTCACGCCAAGTGACATTCGTTTGCGGCTAAGATTGATGAAAGCTAGCAAAATGTTGGTTTGCACGTACTTACCACGCTTCGATTTTTTTCGCCGAACTTTACCATCGACAACATCGAACCAAAAATGTCACTAATGAGCTCGACATTGTGGTCAAGCACTGTATTATATTTTTGCAAGTGCCCATTTTTCGTTATTTTTATAGCTCACGGCCGCTCTCGATGAGGGCGATTGAAGGAGCTTGCATTTGATCACTTTTTCCTTACATTGGCTTACTATATTTTCGTTTCTCAAGAGCCCCAAAATAATCGTAAAGCGCGTTATGGATTGATATTAGAGTTCGGGCAGAGTTTGATAGGTTTTTCGGTGAGATGCTGATCCGGGCTGTTTTGCTCTTCCTTCCAAATCTTTTTTGGTGAAATAAGAACATAAAGACACACCCCATCCCCTCCATGTGTCATGGGTCGGGCGGTTGATATTGGAATTACAGTAATTGATTCATGAAGCAAGTTGAAGCGTGTCGTCGTGATTTAAGTTTACGACGACCTTCTAGGCAACCTGGCTGGTGCCCGTTTCATGGAGTGGCTAAGGATGGATCGGCTGGTAAAATATTTACTGAAAACATCCTATGAATATTAAGCCATAAAACTCAGAAAGAAGTTAACCTTCCAGGGGCTACCTTTTTTCCTGCACTGTTTGCATTTGATTTGACCCTTTCTCATTGATGCTGCGGAGTAGCACCACATTCTTGACTTTCGGTGGCGTTTTTATTTTCTTCTGGCGCATCTTGGGGCTGGTAAATTTTCTTCTGACAATGTTTTTTTTTCTTACCGTTGACGCTGTTTTCGTTCGTTTGATGTTAGCGACAGTATTAAGGGACCCTTTTTATTACATGTTGTAAAAGACCAGGTGTGTGAAGCAGAAAAAGGGATGCTTCAATGAAGATTTTTTAGCGAAATTTCCATGACACGGTACATTGAACAGGGTGATTTTTTAAAGTTAATTTTAATTTTTTTTTTAATTACCTACCGGAAAGATTTTTAACAAAAAGGTTATTTAGGAGATAATATTTTAGTGAAAGGTCCTTCAGATTAAAAGAATTACATCTCAATCTGTTCTTGCCATTGCACACAATATTTTTATGCCTGTTCATGTCTTACGGACAAAATTATGTTTTCGTAACCTGGTGCAGCTCAATTTAAACATTTGGTGTCCATTAAAACACCAGACTGCTCAGTTCCCGTATTTCATCGTGGCTCCCTATTCCGTAACAATTAGAAAACACCGCATGCAAAAAATATTCCGCTTACCACCAGCGATAATAGCGTCGTGATGAGTTTTGTTCTATTTGCCGAATATAAGCATCATTTCCTAGAAATAAAAAAACCCGTCCCGCAGCATTTATTGTTTATTATTTCTATTTTTTCCGTGAATTCTTATTAGATTGCGTTGGTTTTGGACTTTTGGCGTGATGAAAAGAGATGTTAGTGTATTTAGACTCATTCTCTAGAGGCAAAACAATAACATTCAAAAGTTGACCAATTATTATGTTTGTGGTATTGTTTCACCAACGGTACCAAATTATATAAATATGGTACCATGCTCAAGCACTTCATTCTTTTCATTGGGAAAATTGAAAACTTTTCACTGTTTTTTACACAATAATAAATTTAATTGTTATCCATTTTCTAACATTCTATCAAATAATTATGTTATTGTTTTACTACTACACGTATTAATGAAATTTCTTCTTTATTCTCGTTTTAGGTAAGTGAAGCAAATATCCGCTAGAAGAGAACACGTTACAACGGTAAAAGCTAGCTCCAAATTCTATTTTTTTATCTCGAGTAAAAATATGCACATCTGTGTTCTAGAAATCTTCTGCTATCTACAATAGCAGCAATGTTCAACTATGTCCTAATGTTAATACTTGCTATACTGCCCTAATTAACAAATCTATACTATCATAATTGAAGATCATCATCGTTCTTCGTCATGGCTTATCGTCTTATCTGTTATTAAATTATGCAGTCCCGGATGCCACAGTGTTAATTTCGTAAACTCCTCTATCATCCCCAATTTATCCGGCCCTGCCGAAAGCTTTGTAGCACAAAAAGGCATGGTACCATTCTATGTGCGGTCCGTAACTGATGTGTGTTTGCAGAGCGGATAGGAGTGGCGGCACGTAATTCCATTACATCGCACCGTCCATAAGCACCTTAACGTCATACTCCAAATGAGCATTTAACCACAGCTTTGACGGTGGTTATCCCATCCAACGTATGTGCGGTATGGTATGATTTATGAGGTTGTGCATGAAACTACCACCAGCGGGGAGAAACTGGGACAGCCATGGACAGGCATGGACAGGCATGGCCAGGACCCACGAAACCGATGTCAGAATTCAATTTCGCATTCGATGCATAATGAATCAGATTAATGCAATCGATGCGGTTACCGATGGTCTGAGGTGGGAGATTATGACCGGATGTAAAAATGTAATGGCCATACGCGTTTTTTTGTAAACCCTACTGTTGATGATGTGGTGGTGGAGTGTCGCAAAACAAAGGTGATAAGTAGAGAATGCATAAATGTCTAAGCGAGAATGAAAACCGCTAGACTGATCGCTGAAAGGCAGTTTACGCACTACCGATATTATCCGTAAGCTCATCTGATGACCTATTATATTCTCTTCTGATGAATAGATACAGCCACGACCGCAAACGATGGTCGTGTTAATGATACGTGTCTGGAGTGGTGTCACTGTGGGGTTGAGGTTGATTTGTTTGTCTGTTTTTTTATCACGTCTTGTCCATGCTTCCCGCAACAAAGGAAGCGGACAGTTGATGGGGACATAATAGAAGGTTAGACTTCCCATCAATTAACATTCAATTAACCGGAAGTATTGTTGAGTATATCACGTGTTTAATATTGAATGCTGGTTTTATTTCTAATTGTATAGTTATCTGGTTTGAAATGAATGAAGACTTTTTTCAACCAATATTCATGCCAGCCACCATTGATAGCTGATACCCATTTATTCTCTCAATGCAGACTTGAAAGATTTTTA
>JXXA01008286.1:0-21328 GCA_000956255.1 Anopheles punctulatus
CCTCTCTCACGCTCTTTCTACCTCCCTCCCCTCAGGGCACAAGAGGCAAAGTCATCCTTCTTTCAGCGCCAGTTCTGCAGCGGGTTGAAGTTACTGCGCAACATCACCAGCTGGCAGGGCATACTGGCCGATGCGGCATTGAAAGAGCTCGCCATCGGTTCACTCCTCAACCGGTACCTGCTGAATGGGATGCGCGTCTGCACACCGGTGGATGCGATTGCGAAAGCGTCCACGGTTGTCTACACCCTGCCCCGTGTCTGGCTCAGTCCCGGGACGTCGGTCGTGCAGAGTATGGAGCAGTTCGTCAACATGCTGCAGCATTTGCAATCTCAACTCGATCCTGCCATCCCGCAAAATGGGTATGTTCGCTCGCGATACGATTGTTTTCCTTCGGCTAAATGTGTTCGTGTATGTATGGGTTGTTTTTTTTTTTTACAGAAAACTTATCGAACAGATAAGTAAATTACTTTCGAGCCTACATGTGGTTTCGCCGAAAAGTGTTGCCAGCACTACCTGAGGTGAAGGCTGACGTATTCTTACTCAACATCGATTTTCGATAACTGTTTCTATTAAAATAGCAATTGGAAGGAATTTAATAAAGTGTACCGTGCGTTATGAATGGAAAAGGAAGTCGAGGAAGTTACCTCCAGGAATTCACGCAATACTGACGAATAAATCCGAAAAACAAGCAAATAATTTTCTGTAACAAACATGAAGGAAGGGGAAAGAATATTGGGAACTGTTTTGCCACATCTGATGGACTACTACGACCCGATCGAAAGTGAGTATAGGAAACTGAAGTAAAGGAGTAATAATATAAACGAAAAAGTTTTCGAGGCAAATTAAGACTGTATCTTCATGTTATAGAATCAATGAGTGTTGATATAAAACCACTAGAGTCTAAATAAACTCAATACTTTCATCTACAATATTACACAAAATCAACTTCATGCTTGAAGCCTCAAACTCTAGTGATATACGTCCCGGTACGGAATGATCCAATATAATCTGAAAATTACATTGGACAATTCTTCTGAAATCTCTACAGCAACATTCAATCGACGGTGCTAGCGGTGATGGAAAAACATGGTGAAACATGAACAGAGACAGGCCACTCACTCGGCCCGAAACAAGGGTTCGGTCTGTTAAATGATTTCAATCAACTGCACACTGGTCGCGACCCGAAGCCCGTCCGATGGCATCATCTTTGCAGCCCGTCCTTTGTGCCTACGCCTCGGTCGTCCTTTCGTGGGTGGGCCGGGCCGGCTTTAAAAAGAAACCGCGGGGCAAAAAAAAAACGGAACAACATGGAACGGCGTGGCGAACTTAAAAATAGCTTCTTTATTGACCGTATGCCGTTGACCATGCTTGCCTCCCCCAAAACGGCGCATGATTGCAGGATGACATTTGACGGTGGGCGCCAAATATTGAGGACATCAATCACTGGTGTATCCCGTCCCGGTCCGGGCCGGCCGATGCTAAATGAAGATCGATAAGCCGCTGCCGCCAAGATCGATCAAACATCATTTTAGGATGGCGCCAGCCAAGGAGTTCAACTACTGGGCGGCTACAACAAGAATCGTATGCACAAGAAGCCACCGTGATGTCAGCTGTTTTGCTAACGGTGCTGCGTAAAGCCCTTCCCACATTCCAACAAGACGTGGAATCAGACGTGGGCACGGATGTGGCTGTGCAACGTAAGGAAACGAACGTCCATCGAAATTTCCTTATCGCCATTTACTACACATTTTTCGGCTCATCGTGCTCCGTTAGTAAATTCCTTCCATTCATTTCATTCTTCCAGCATGTTTTACTTTCGTAAACGGTTGCATCATTCGCCTTGCTCTGTGTGCATATGGGTGTGTGTGGGTCAACAATTTTGCGCGATTGTGCAGCTGGCATAGCTCTGGCGAACGAGCCGGCCGAACGAGCGGAGCGACCTTATCAGCGATTCTCGGTACGCCGGCCCATCACCGAAGAAAGTCGTCAAGCGGAACCCGAACCGTCCGAAGATCGGACGCGATCTGTGTTGGTTGGGTTTTACGGCCGCATAGGAGCCCGCTGGAAGTGGCGAGAGCGACACAACACAGCACAGCCGCTTTTACACCGCACCCGGTAGCGGTAGCACGTTCGGGTGATGATTTTTGATCGCGATTCCGCCGGCCGTAGCAGCATGGGATCGTAACACCCCGGGGTCACGACGTCATCGATCTGAAGTGTGCTGCGGTTAAGTGACACGATCGACCGGCGCATCGACGTCTCCAGATTGGTCAATTGACTGTGGGCAGACCGCGCAGAAGGGCAACTGGATAAAGCCGAGACGATCGTGGCTGGCCCGCCAGTCATGTCGCGACCGTCGTCCGGTTCGGTTCGGGTCGTCGTGCACGAGTAGTGGACGGATAGTGGTCGTCAGAAGAAGAAGAAGAACAAACGATCCGTGACGCGTTAGTGCCAGAGCTGAACTCTCCACCCTGGATCTACAGGATCGTCGAGATCAATACGAGTCATAGTACGAAGGGTGTCGGACTTCAATCACTCGGACGTAGTGTTTTAAGTGCCTTAGTCCAGAACATCAGCAACGGCGGGAGCCGTTTGTGATAAGTGCTGGCTTACTTCCCGTCAGGAATGGGGACCCCGCCGCCGGCCACCCGGCTGCTTCCGGTGCTAGTAGTGTGGGGTTAGTAGCTACTTCCGAATTTACACCGCCTTGCGAAGACGTCGTACGAAACCGCTCGTACGCCGAAGCGCTAGTGATAAGCCGGTTGTACTGAAGCAAGTTCCAAATACCGGAGTGTTTGTGTGTGTTTGTGTGTGTATGCCTCGCTGCTGGTGATAATGGCTTATCGGATTCGAAAAATTGGTGGCACTGGAAATGCATTTGCACACCAGACCACCAGCTCGAGCGGGCGGCTCCCGTGGCACGAGCGAAGCGAGACGTGTTGATAGGCTGACCTCTGACGGCCATTTAATTGCGTGCGGGTTGATCAGTGGTGGGATCACTGTGTTATGATCGGAGAAGGCGTCCAATAGCTACGCACGAGGGATGGGAGAGAGAGGGAGAGAGAAAGAGAGGTTATGTTCATTAACGAAAACGGACGAACGTCCGGAACATCACAGACTCCGAGTCTGAGCGAGTCCGAGAGTCGTAGACCTGGCAAGGGAACGATGCGTCACCGCACGGGGTTTGGTGCGAAAGGATGTGTGCTCTTATCAGCAGCGAGTGTTGATTCAGTCCTGGCTTAATCCGGAATGGAATTTCCCCACCCCGCTGTTGCTTTATTTACAGCCGGGTGTTTGTTTGCTGCCCTTGATTGTCCAGCCTTTGATGTTGGTCAATGGGTGGCATGAGAATTGTTTCGTTTTTTTTTCTTCCTATTTTTGGTTTAAAACATGAAAAAAAAACTATAGCTATGTGCGGACCCATCTGGCATCGTTTCAGCTTTGCTGTGGCCATCACTGCTGCCCGAAACCTGTGCGTTCGATATCTTCCCGCTGAACTACGACATTCGGTACCGGCTGGAAACGGATGTGACGCTCGTGCCGGATGTGCACGCGACCGATAACTACATGTGGTACCTGAACGGCTACCTGCGAGTGCATCGTTACGATGCCAAGAATCTCGCCGCACAGGTAAGCGCACGCCGCCCTGTTCGATCCAGCCGGGTTCTGTTCGGTAGGAGCCCAGTGTAACCGCTTTGCCCATCCGACAGATCGAGCTCGACCGGGCGCACCTGCCGCAGAGCGAGGGCGACGTGTCGGCCCTGCTCGAGCCGTTCCGTATCGCGATCGCCAACGACACCATCCTGAGCATACAGTTCAAGCTGAACGAACCGATCTGGTCGGCGAACGTCAAGCGCGCGCTGGCCTCGCTGCTGCAGGCGCACGGCGACGGGCCCGGCGCGTACGTCGCCGACGAGCAGGGCATCTTCGGCAGCTGCCCGACCGAGTACTTCGTCGTGAACAAGTCGAACGTGTTCGAGATCTCCAAAACGTACGGCATGGACCGGTGCACGATCTACCGGGGTGCGATCTATCTGACGCGCAGCAACATCCCGCAGAACCACTGCATACCGAACAAGCAGCCGCAGGCGATCACCTCGCGCATCGCCAACTACAAGCTGCGCCGGATCGAGCCGTACCGGTACATGCTGACCGAGCTGGACGGTACGATGCGCACCAACATCCGCACGCTCGAGTCGTACTACCCGCAGTTCCTGTACTCGCGCGTGGTGCTGCGCTACGAAGCGCACCACCTGCTGGACGATCCGCCCGGCCGGCCGGCGGTCGACATCGTGAGCGGGATGGCGCTGCTCTTCAGCCCGATCCTGTTCGACAGCCCCGACCTGGAGGCGACCGGTGGCCGCAGCCCCAAGTCGAAGGAGAAGCTCATCAAGCGCACCGCCAGCCTGCTGAACGCGATGGCCGACAATCTGGAAACGGTGGACAACAAGCTGAAGGAGCCGTACGACGAGACGGTGTCGGAGATTATCCGGCTGATGGGCACGATGGACCTGGAGACGCTCAAGCAGCTGTACGAGGAGATCGATCTCGGCACGTCCTACCGGCAGGAGACGGCACGGAACATCTTTCTCGAGATCGTACCGCGGACCGGCACCACCTCCACCATTCTGCTGACCCGCGATCTGATCATGAACAAGCAGGTGAACCCGATGACCGCGGTCCAGCTGCTGATTTCGCTGCCCTTCTACATGGCCGAACCGTCGCAGGAGCTGGTGAAGGAGTGCGAAGTGTTCCTGGAGGTGGGCGCCGACCGGCCCGACATTAAGCACGCGGCGGTGCTCAGCTACGCCACCATGATCTACAACACGTTCGTGGCCGGCAAGCTGACCGCGGACACGTTCGAGAAGTACGTGAAGATGTACTTCGATCTGTTTTTGAGTGAGTTTGAGTTGCGTTGCGTCTCCCTCTCGGTGCCCCCCTCCCCCCTCCCGCCTCTTTTTGCCTACACACAGATTTTCTTTTTTCTTACGCACACACACGTACACAGATAGTTTCGAGTACGAGCAGCAGATGCTGTACCTGGAGGGGTTGGGCAACCTGCAGCTGGAGAACGTGGCCGAGTATCTCGATCCGATCATTCGCGCCGACTATCCGCAGAACACGGACATTCGCTTCCTGGCCATGTTGGCGCTCCTGCCGACGGCCCACCTCCGTCCGAACCAGGTGTACGAGACGTACTGGCCGATCTTCCACTCGCGGACCAGCCCGCTGCAGCTACGGGTAGCCGCCTTCACGATGCTGCTGTTCTCCAATCCGACGCCGGGCCGGCTGCTCGGGCTGTACAGCGTGATCAAGACGGAGAACGATCCGCACATGATCAACTTCTACCGCACGACCGTACTGAGCATCTCGGAGACGACCTACCCGTGCTACCAGCATCTGTAGGTAGCTCCTGGCACGTGCTTGGCGCATATCATGCTCACTGCCGGTTTTTTTTCTCGTTAGCAAACTCCTGCTCGCCTACATGACTCGCCAGCTTCCGGATGCGCCGGCTCCCAAGTACTGGGTGACGGGTAACTATCTGTTTGACTACCGCGATCGCAAGTTCCACATCGGTTCGATGCTGCAGACGATGCTGATCGGCAGCCACCAGACGGATCTGCCCATGATCGCATCGCTCAAGTTCGACACGGAAGCGCTGGGAAGGTTCACCGGGCAGCTAGGGGTAGGCAGACGTGGGGCAGACATGAAGGTGACACTGTTGACTGCATCCTTTCAAACCACGAATCCATTCGCAGCTGTACATCAAAGCGCGCGGACTGAGCGATGCGGTAATCAACCGGCTGACCACGTTCAACTCCAGCCACCTGCGGCTGGATCGGCTGAGCAGCATCCTGAAGGCGATGAAACTGTCCACCATCAGCCCGACGCCGCTGCACTTTGAGTTTATCGTGCAGTTTGAGGGCAAAGCCGTGCTTTGCTATCACCTCAACCAAACGACGTTCCACAATTTGACCGACGGAAACAGTGAGTAGCCAAGTGTTTTATTATTGTTATTTGTACGGAAGTTGCTGACGCAGCGGTTTCTCCCTTCAACCCGCCTCCAGTCATCAACCGAATCAATCTGCTCCGTGACAGCCACGTGAATATGCAGATCGTGCGTCGCCCGTTCATGATCAAGTACGCACTGCCGACGCTGCTCGGTACGCCGGCCGATATCCTGATCGAGAACACGGTGCTGGCGACGATCCGTGGCAACACCACGCAGCAGATGATGCTGATGGACAAGGTGGCACGGAGCAACCAGGTCGACATACGCTACTCTTCGTACGCGGTGGTAAAGATCCGCAGCTACAACCCGATCGACGACGTGGAGTATTCGACAATCCGCGAGCAGGGCTTCCTCGTCTACATCCCGGTCAACAACGAGATCGTGTGGGACATTGCGGGCAAATCGATCAGCTACAGCTTCTACCGCCCGGAGAACATGACCAGCGGCATCTCGCTCAAGAGCCGGACGCGCAACACACCGGCCGCGGACAGCCCGGCCGTGGCGGAAACGCTCGAGCCGAAGGAGGAAGACATCGCCAAGTACGGGTACCGGATGGACGATCTCGGCATCCAGCTGCTGGCCCGCGTCCACCAGGACTACACCAAGGACAACGTGATGTTCATGCTCGAGACGGACATCCTGGACAACGCGAAGGTGCTGACGAAGGCGCCCTTCTCGCTCGTCAACAACCTGCTGCGCATCGTCAGCCTGATCCAGCTGAACACGATCCACATCGGGCGCGACAAGCACCTGACGCTGCTGATAGCGAACGATCAGAAGACGCTGCTGCAGGGTACGCTGAAGTGGGACACGCAGAACTACTCCAAGCAGCCGGCGGTGCCGGAGAACGAGGTGCTGCGGGTGAACCTGATCCTGGCCCACACGATCCCGAAGCCGGAGGGCAGCCGGGACGAGGTGAAGGTGCTGCACAAGTGGGACATCGTGTCGCAGTACACCAACTTCAAGTGCGACCGGGCGGCGCGGATCTTCTTTTCGCTCACGCGCCAGGAATGGAACAGCTCGAACTGGAAGGTAAGCGCGGCGGGCGACGGCCCGGAGACGCTCTCTGCTCGGTTCGTTTTTCAATTGAATTAAACTCAATCAGCGGAGGGTCAAGTTTTTGCGCATCCCCAAACCCGCCGACCAAGCGGGGACGAGCTGTGGCGAGCAGATTGCAATGCTCCACCCGAACCACCCCGATCGGTTTGGTTTTCAACTCAGGCACTGGTAAATCGGTGCAGCTGTGCAGCGACTCGCAGCGAACTCCCATTCCCCGGCCAGTAATGACACACCGAATGCGAGCAGACCGAACTTGAGAGATAAAGTTTATTCTCATGATTGATTTAACAGACACGAGCCTTTACACTCGGTTATTATTTGGGTTTGTAAAATGAGGTCCATCTGCCAGGTCTGGCAAGCTGATTGGTTCCAACAGCAGCGGATATGGGAAAAGCTTTGCAAGGCGGCATTTGCTCTGGCACTGGCACGGTTTGGTTAGCTTATTCCGCCGCCGGTTCCTCGTCTCCGCCAGCGCTTTGCGTAGCTTCGCCCTCAACACCAGCCTCCAGCTGTTTTTCCAGCGCAATGAGCGCCTTCACACCATCCACCATCTCCTTGACGGCTTCGAATTCAGTCAGCCCGAGGCGCCGCTTGTTGGAAACATCCAGCACGTCGCTGCAGGTTTCCGTGTGTTCGCCGTGAGCACCTCGAATCTGTAGTTTGTGCGTCGCGGCTACCTCCTCCAGCCGACGCTGGTCAACGCTGAGCTTCGGGAGACGGATGTGTACCGAGGCGCGGATCGTTGTACCGAGATTGGTCGGGCAGAAGGTGAGAAAACCGAGACGGTCGTCGCGCTGGAAGTCGATCTGCTTACCGATCGCTTCCAATCCGGTGACGAATCGCTGATAGACTTGCGCTGTGGATGGAGAAAAAATGGCTATTGAAGACTCCCGGATGATAGTCCGCGCACCTTCGGAAACCTACCAATATCTGCACCTTCCTGCATGGAAATAACGCGCAAGTGGTCCTCCTCGTTTACCCAAACCAAGAACGTTTTCGCTTCGTTCAGGAAGATAGCCCGTCCGGCTGGGAAGAAACGATTGGCCTGCGCTTCCTGCAGGAACCGGTCACACTCTTTGAACAAGTAGTGTGCCTCGGTTAGCTCCTGCTTGCGGCTTCCGTCTAGCGTTGCGAGCAGATGCAGCTCACCTTGAAGTTCTTCGGGAAGCTCTTGTACGACGGTTCGTACCTTCTCATAGATTTCCTCGTACTGATCTTCCTGCATGCGCGGGTGGAACGGATATCCCGCAACCGACCGGGCACAGCGAACGCGCGTCGACACCACGTACTGTCCCTCGGGATCGGGATTTTCCAGTTCGCTCGCCACACCCCAGCTCATCGCCGGCTGCTGATCCTCCTTACCGAATCCAGCATGATACTCCTCAATAAGTGGATTGAACAGTGCGGCAAACGTTTCGTAGGCCAGCGGATCGGCCGCGTAAACACCCACGTGCGAGTCGCGATGCCGCAGTCCGGACTGAACGCAGTCGAGCAGGGTCGATTTGTGCGTCGGTGTTTTCACACCCTTCAGCTCGTCCAGCAACTCCCGCGTGAGATGCTTCTTGAGCAGCGAACTGCATCCCTCATCCTCCGACAAGCCCGTAAATCCATCCTCGAGGGCAAGGTTGGTTTCACTCGCGGAACGACGTACGCCCAGCAGTAGGCCTCGGTTTTCACGCTCCAGCCGGCGGATCGTTTGCCGTACCTCGGTCAACTCGGCCATACTTTCTGCGACCTGCTCGTCGGTGGGACAGTTTTCGCACAGCACCTGCCGGATGAATTTGCAGGCATCGTCCGGCTTCTGTTCCTCTTGGTACAGACGGATCAGTGCCTTGCTGAGGCAATCGATTGCACCAGCCGATTCGAGGTACTTGCGGAATGCTTCACGCTTCTGTTCCAGCTGGAAGGATCGGAGCGGTTGCAGGGATGGCATTTCAAAAAAAAAGGTTCCCAGTGAATACTAGATTCTACCTACCGAAACCATCCTACTGCTGTTGGAAAGGAGTTTCTCTCAAACTTCAGATATTATCGGACGAGCTTGTAGGGCTTTCCGGTGGCGGAATTCGATACGTTCTCCTGACGGCTTCTCTCACTAATGGTTCTCGCAGTTTTCGGTAATGTTCGTACGGCGTTTCACTGTGAATTTGTACTTTAGCTCCCAATTTGTACACCCTTCTCGGCGAACGGTTTGCCTTCGAATGACGACGATTGTCTGCCTGCCCAATGACTACTAGAGCATTGGAAAGCGAAAGTGCTCCACTTGCGAAGAATATGGTGCAGTGAGTGCTATGCAGCAAGCGCTGCCAAACAAATCCGTCGCCATGGAGATGCTGGAATGTTTTCCAACACCACCGAAGGGAACACTCAAATTCCATCCTGCTCACACACACACACGCACACACAAACACGTAAGAGACCTTGAGTGAGATCAATTTTTCTTCGCTCCGTTCTAGATGTGCTTTTCGGCGGACTATCGGCCGCTGGTCTTTCTGCAGCGACCGTTCGAGCTCACCGGGGAAGTTGTGTTCGGCGAGACGAAGGTGCCGAAACAGTGTCCCAAGGAGCCACGAATGTCGTTCAACGTTTCGTACCACCTGCCGGACTACGTGGAGCGTATCTACCGCGCTCTCGACACCAAAGATCGCAGCTGCCCGAAGGAGATCCTGCGGCTTACACCTCCACCATTTTCCGGCGAGTGTCGAGCGGATCGTTTCAGCCCACTGACGACGGTAACCGGGCTGGATGCGCACTTCAAGTTCACGAAGGTTGGCTACACTAGCGGGGATTTTCGGCTAGACAGCGTCAGGCATTAAACCGTTTATTCTCGCTCATGGATCGTATAGCTCCCGTCGTGGATCGACATGTTGCTCCATCGTCTCGATCATGCCGTAGCAGCCGTGGTGCCCGGACGCGTCTACACACTCAACATGACCGACCATATCGATGTGAAGGCTCGCGTGCTCCAGTGGTCGAACGATACGGAAATTCAGATCAACGGTGGTACCATCTGGTTCCCGTCGCGCTTTTACCACAACGTCAAGATGCAGCACTCGTACACCTCACGGATCGAGTACGGATTTCTCAGTGAGTAGACACGGCACGACACATTTCACCGACAGTGCTCATACGAATAACTAACTAACGCATCGTGTAGGTGTCTGCAGCCTGGTGCACAACAAGCTGACCACGTTCAACGACCGTATCCTGCAGCTGACGGGTGCGATCCGGGACGAGTATCGCGTTCGCGATAGCTTCCTGCTGACCGCCGACTGCTCCCTCACGCCCAAAATGGCGGTCTTCGTGCTGGACGACCAGAAGGGGGTGCAGATCTACACGGGCGGCAACTATCTCATCTACGAGCCGGGTTCGGCGGGTTCGTCGAGCGAAAAGGCGCGCAACGAGAGCAGCTCCCCATCGATGACGGTCAACATCAACGACGAGCAGCTGATCGATCTGCGCAACATCGTGTACCAGTACCCGCCGGACGACGAGTTCTACGACTTCCGGGTGTACATCGATCGGGAGGGTGTGCTGGTGGTGGAGAACCAGCTGAACGGTGCCGTCGTCCAGTATGGGCCGGCTGGCGGTATCGTGAATCTGCTGCTGCCGACCGTGCACAAGGGCCAAATGTGTGGACTGTGCAGCGATCGCGATCATGACTGAGCGGGACGCAGGGTGGCCGGGGATGGACAGCAGCAAACCGTCAGCGGCCAGCAGAGAACGACTACCGTGGGCCCTCTTCATGGGCGAGGTACATTCGTTCGTATTCTACGTTAGAATTTAGTGCAAATGATAGTGAAATAAAGTTTTTAAAATGTTAAGTTCGGTGTTTTGTGCGTGAAGGGATTAGCAACGCGCTGGGTACATGCAAAAGATTTAAATACGCTTTCGATCTGCCCTTCTTCAAGGTCCTCGATAGTATAGTGGTCAGTATCCCCGCCTGTCACGCGGGAGACCGGGGTTCGATTCCCCGTCGGGGAGAGGGGAAACAATGTTTTTTATTGGGTGCCACAAAAACTTTTTAACGCAAACCAATCATTTAGAGAATTGCTAAAATTACCCGAACATTTTAAGTAATAAATGTCTTTCGAAATGTTTTGGAAGTCATCAAATTATTATACTAAAAACCGCATTCTATATTTTCAAAGGAAAAAAAACACACACACACTCTTATAATGTATCCACATTTTATTTCTTTTCTCGTAGCACATATCTCGTCTGCTCGTTATCCCTATCTCACACTCTCCCGGCATGCATCGATAGCAAATAGGTTCTAGATATCCTCAAATACGCGACACAGAGACTCTTAATATGCTTAAACGCTTATATACCTAACGTACGAGACGCAAACACCATCGCCAGGTGAAAGATAGGAGAGCAGCGCGTGCGAACGGAGGAGGTTCACAGGTAGGCTGGGCAGAGTATTCCCTGTGCCTCCGAATACGCTATCCCCCAGGAACCCCCTCCACAACACGACGACGAAGACGACGACCGCCTATTCCGCCTATTTTTACATTTTTACATCTTGTTTTTTCGCAATAACTACGCTGCCCTTCGCTGGTGGTGTAATTCTGTGTTTACACAAAACAGCTGACTAATATAGATAATTTATGGTACAAGGTGGTGAGAAAAAAAAACTGCTGTGTGCTGTGCCTGTGGAGGGTGAAGTGGCGGCGAGAACCGGAAACCGATCGAACTAATATAATCCGACCACCACCCCACAACGTGCGACGCGATCCTCACCACAACGGTACCGGAACGTCGGTTCGCCCCGCACGCGCGCTTCTAAAATTCAGTCTTACACACACGCGGAGCACTATTTCGCTAATGAACACACCAGTTTCCACTGTCTGTCTTATACTAGGTACCGAGAATGAATTCCAACTCCTCGAGCGTGGCCGCGGTCGTCATCAACACATCATCCTCGAAGTCGTACACCACATCGTCCACCTGCACGTCCAAGCTGCTGGCGGTCGTGGCGGTCGTGGCGGAGGTGGTGGTGCTGGTGCTGGTGGTGGTCGTTGCGTTGGTGGCATCGTGCAGCAGTAACTCCACTTCCTCCTCCAGCGGTTCATACGGTGCCGCACAATGCCACAGCGGATTATCCTCGTCACTGCAGTAGCTTCCACTACCGGTGGTGATGCTAGTGGTGCTTAGCTTCTCTTGCGCTTCTTCCACATCCTTCACGAACATCTCCCCCCCTTCCGGGGCGTAGTACTATTCACCGAATATTTTCCGCACCCTGGGATTGATGCGCCGCACTCGTCCACGACTGCTGACGCTGGTAAGTAGGGCATCCTCCTGATCACCACCACCATCACGCTCATCCGCTTCATCATCCTCGTCCTCGTCGTCGTCACTATTGTGCTGGTGGCGCTGCTCACGCCGTGACCCTCTCGATGCGAATCTAGACGACGATGACGACGGTCCGGCCACCACTTCCACCTCGGCTGGATCCACCAGAAAGCTACCGTGGCTACGGTGCGCACGGCCGCCACCACCACTACGTACTGGATGATGATGATGCTGCTGTTGCGAGGGTCGTAGTAGCCTATGCTCAGCTTCGTCGATGCCGCGTCGCAGCAGCTGCTGACTGCTGCCTGCTGCTGACTGATGGCGAGAAGGAGGAGTAGCGTGATGATACGGTTGATGTTGCGCTTGTGTTGCTGTGCTGTGGTGATGATGGTTGCCCACCATCCTATTACTATGAATACTAGTGGTACTACCGTTGTTGGTCGCGGGTGCCGCTGCATCGCCGTCGTTTTGCGAGACCGACGATATTTGCCGACGAGAACGCTGCCGTATGTTTGCCAGCGCCCGGGCAATGTCGTCATCATTCGCGTCCTCATCGTCGTCGTCGTCGTGGCCGTCATGGCCGCCGTGAACACGCTGCCGTTGACGCGCAGTATTCCGCTGCGCCCGATGATGTTGGCGACCCTCCGCGTCGTCGTCGTCGTCGTCGTCCTCCGATTCTTCGTTGTACCGGGGACGCTTCAGTTTGCGCGTCGAACGTCCACTCGATGGACCGGGTGCCTGTGAAAATGTAAATAAAACCGACAGGTTAGATCATGAAATGAGAAAAAAGTACCACACACACACACACACACACATACGCACTCAAACTCCACCATGGCAACATAAAATCGAAGAGCGATCAAAGGTAGCATCGACTTTCCCACACTCACCTCGTACTCCTCATCGGACGTGTAGCGTTCTTTACGTCGTGCACGGTGCGTCACCTTCCGGCCTCCAAACGACGAACCACCCTCATCATGCTTCTTCGGTGTGCCTCCCACTGCCGCCGCCGCCGCCGCCGTCTGTGACCGACTGGCTCGCTGCGTGCGCGATGTCGATCCCGCGCCGGTCATCATGTGCAGGGGCGTGTTATCGTCATCGGAATCATCACTGTCACCATCACTGTCGGCAGCACCATCGTCGTGCAGATCTTCCTCGTGCGATGAAGAGATACGTGTCGACTTCCGCTTCAGTGGTGTATCACCCGTTCGGGAACGCAATTGCCGTGTGCCGGTTGCGACACCCGCGCTAGAAACGGTGGCGACAGGGGCGGTGGTACGCGATGCTCGTGCCCTGAGCGGTTGATTATCGTCATCGTCGCTACCGTCCGCTGCGTCGACGGGGTCGCCTCCCAGGCCCAGCACACCATTGTTGCGGTCGAGTTCATCTGGATTGCGCTGATGGCGGGAGAGCACCGCGGTCGTACTGCGAGTACGCGTTCTTCGTCGCATATCATTCGTACGGACGGCGGTAGGGGCAGCAGTGTTTGCGGTCGACACAGCCGCACCTACGCTCGAAGAAGCAGCGGAAGACGACGGCCCTGGCTCACCGTAGTTATGATCGACGGTGTGTGGCGGTGGAGTGGCAGCCGTCACTGCGCCTGCTACATTCGATTCCAATGCCCGCAGACGTCTGATGCTGGTGGTAGTAGTCGTGGTGATCGTTTTCTGCACCATCGGCTTGGTCGCACTGTGCACCACCGTGCTGTAAGTGGTCTCTTCAATCGTAGAACGCGTGGAACGCATCGAAGGGTAGCTGGTCGATGCAGCGGCAGGATGATGATCGTTATCGCTCTCGCTAGCGTACCAACTGTTGCGGGTACCACTGGACGATGCCTGAGGAGCCTGAGCACGCTGTGTCCGCTGCTGCTGCGTGTTCGTAGCCGATCCGCGCTTGCTGATGTTACTCGTCTCTTCCGCGCTCTGCTCGTTATCGGACGGAAGCTTACGCGCCCTCATGCGTCGACCACTGGACGATGAAGCGGATGCGGATGCAACCGTGCTTTGCCGCGTGCTAGGACCCGGATTCGCTTCACCATCATCGTCATTGTTTTCTGCGGTCCGCTCATCTTCCTCCTCTTCCTCTTCTTCTTCCTCCTCCTCCTCCTCGTCCTCGTCCTCCTCGTCATCGTCATCCTCACTCTTACCCCACTCGGCACGTGCCCTTCGCACACTGCCACGAGTCGAACGCGACGATGGTTCACCTTCATCTTCGTTCTCGGAATCCGACACGATGCGCGCCGTTTTGGGACGTTCCTTGTGGTAGCTGTGGTCGGATTCGTACCGGCCGCGGTTCCTTTTCGCCGGAGGTGAACTATTACCACGCGCATTCTCCTTCCCCTCCTCCTCGTCGTCGTCATCATCATCTTCACTGTCGTCGTCATTGCTCGAATCATCCATCTGATTCCGGGTGCTTCTGCGTGGCCTCTTGCTTCCCAGTGTCGTTGTCTTTGGCTTGCTGATATCGTTCTGTCTTCCGCCAACGCCTTCCTGCACCGATCCAACAATGGAAGCGGAGCCACCGTTGCGCAGTGATCGACTACCACCCGCCGATTGTCCGTCACCCGTCCCGAAGAGATCTTGTCGTACGGCGCGTACGGCAGCACTTGCAGCTCCTCGCCGTCCACCTCCACTACCACTAGCCACCTCAAACGAGTCATCCAGCACACCGGGACGTTTCCGTTTCGTGGTCGAGCTAACAGCCGTCGTTGTGTGCTTCCCTCCCTTGCTCGCTCGCGATGCTTTCCGGCGTATCTTCTTCCGCTTTTTTTGCTTCTGTTGCCGCTTCGCGGAACGCTTCTTGTACGGATCGTACATTTCGCCCGAATCGTAGTCAGCTCGATGTGAAACCGGCACCCCGGTACTGTCATCATCGTCGTCATCATCGTCGCTGTCCGATTCGCTGGTGCTGTTATCGCTGCTACTCTCATCCGACTCATCGCTACTGCTCGCCTTCTCCTCGTCCTCCTCTTCTTCGTTCTCTTCGTCTTCGTCCTGAGACCTTCGACCACGGCGTGTGAGTCTCCGTGCGCCACTAGTAGACGCTGCTGCCGCGGCCGCCGCCGCCGCAGCCGATGCCGCACGACTACCCCGGCTAGTACTCGGACCCGGAATCGCCAGTGGATCTATCACATTGTTGCTGTTACCTGTTGCTGCAGATGATGATGACACACCATTCGAAGGATGTCCACCACCACGCCGCGATGACGAAGCGGCATGCATGATGCCTCCGTTTCGGGTGCGTTTCTTGCCCGACGATCGATGCCTCACCGCGCGACGGGCATCCCCATCGTCCTCCTCCTCTTCCTCTTCCTCCTCGTCATCATCATCATCATCGTCGTCCGATTGAGCCGCGTGTTGACTGGCAGTGTTACGCGACGAGCTTCCGCCGCTCGTATTCATTCCACTTCCGGAGCTGCTGTTGAGGGCCGCCGCCGCTGCCGCACCTCGTCGGCTGCTGCTACTACTGCTGGGACCACCCACCGCAACGCCATCGCGTCGATCACGCCGCCGCCGATTGGAGGAGGAAGATGCTAGACCATTGCTACCACCGGCAGACGCCATTTCATGGTTGCCACGGTTGCGCCTTCGGGCCGACTTCCAGTTGTAGATGACGGCCTTTATGTGTGCCTCGAACAACGTGCTCAACCGGAGTGTCATCGAGTAGATCTGTAACAGGAGAAAATAAATTATTTGTCAAACTAATACGTGGTTGATTCATTACAGTAAATTTTAACTTGACACTAAAAAACCAAAGCAAACAGAAGGAATATACTTCCGTCACACTTACCCTCGAACGTTTGTTTGTGTTGTAGTTGCGCGAGTTTTGAAAGATGAGCCGCATATCCTTGCAGAAATCGTACGGCGTGTCGTAGTTACCCCCGAGCAAATCCTCCTTGATCGTGCGCAGATCCATCGGAGTGTCAATGATCTGCAGATAGTCGGGATGTTCGATCGTATCGACCGGCTCCCGGAACGGTTCGGAATCGTCACACTGCCAGATCATCTCCAACAGCTCCCGACAATCCACGCGCCAATCGCCCTCCGGCACCAACCGACGCGATCTGCAACGGCCAGGAGAGAGGTGTTAGTCGGATATGTTTTACTAAGCAGCGCGCAGCAGTGGTGAAACTTACCGTCGGGAGCCCGTTCGCCGGTTGGCGGAGATGCCACTTCCCGATGGACCAGCACCACTACCGCCGGCCGAGCTTGTCGATGGTCCGGGCCGAAGTCTTTCCGTCTCGGAATCGGACGAATGGTACGTGTCGACCAGCTGATGGTAAACCGCCGGCACATCAATTTCGTTGAGATCACTGAAAACGGGGTGTAAAAACACACGATTTTTAGTATGAAAATATGCCATCATCTAGAGTAGTTTTCTCTCTCTCTCTCTCTCTCTCTGTCTCTCTCTCTCTATCTCTCACACACATTCTTCGCCACCACTTACCTCAGTATCCGCAGGCAAAGATCGGTGATGATGCGAGCATTCCGCACGATCGTGCTGTGCGATTCGTTGAACTTTTCCGCGTTCGTCGCCAGGTATCGCACGTCGAACTGGGCGGACGTGATGCGCCGGTAGAAGTGATTTTCGAACCGTGACTTGATCGTGTTCAGATCGATCGGATACTCCACCACGAACGCGTACTCCGGGTAGCTGTTGAGATCGACGGGCGCAACGAACAGATCCGCTATCGCCAGACCCATCACCTGCTCCAGCCCGGCAATGATCCGGCGACAGGACGCGTCCCGGTCGCCCCGTGGCCACTCTTCCGGTTTCGGCTGATAAAGCGTGGCCTGCAGTTCCTCCGGCAGTACCGGGACCGCACCGCCAACCTCTTCCGGCTGGCGCGACTCATCCACCGGCTCCAGATCCCACGGGCTCATCAGCTCGTACTCGCCGTTGTCCCAACGCACCCGGAAGCACATGAACAGCGAGTCGGGAAAGTCGGCCGACAGTTGGTTGTGAGATTCGATCTGTCCCGTCCACCACACGTCCTCTATCATGCACCGGAACCGATCGCCCGGGCCCCAATTCCGCCCGATCGACGTGTCGAACGTCTGCTTCAGCACGAGAAAGTCCAGCACGTCCGGCATGTCGTGGTACTTGATCGCGAACGAGCGCCCGGTCAGCTCGCCGTCCTCGGTGATGATCGCCAGCTTCAGACAGCACAACCGGGGCGGCCGGATCTCGTACTTGATGCCGATCACCTTGCACAGCTCGTGCGCCTGAATGTCCATCGATGCCCACGGTTCGCACCGATTCCCGAGACTGTACACGGTCTTGGTGCGGACGGCCTCCAGGTAGCGCTGATGGCCCTGCCGGAAGTACACGACTTCGTCACCCATCTGCGGATAATACGGCGCCTTGCGCGGAATCACCTCCGACAGCCACTCCGGCGGACGGAACTGTTCCGGGATTTCGCCATCGCGTGTCAGCGGAATCTTGCGCACCTTTGTCGAACGACGCCGCCCACCGCCACCGCTACTCGTGCTCGGAGCCGCGGCCGAGCCCGCGTTACTCGGTCCCGGTTGATCCGGATCCGGTGGGGAGTAAGCGCGCCGCTGCACGTGCTTCCGCTTCGAGCGCTTCGGAGGCTCCAGATTGCGGCCCGGTTCGTGTGCAACCCAGTCGGAGTAGTCACTGCTCTGCGTGTCGCTCGAGCTCGAACCCGACAGATCCAGCTTCTCCTCGATGGCAGTGGAGTAATCGCTGTTGCTCGATTCCGACGACGACGAATCGTTCTGCTCATCCTCGCCCGCATCGTCCTCTTCCTCGTCCGGCTCGGGTGCGGGTTCGTTTTCACGAACAGCACGCGTCCTGTACGCAGGACGTGCTCCACCACCGGCGGCATCCCCGTTGGCACGGCGCAGAGAACGATTACCTCCACCTCCCGCACGTGCCGCCCGTCGATTTCCAATCATCACGGACGGTGCACCGCTAGCAGAGTTGGCCGTGTTGATCATCACTGGTCTGCGCCGCATCTCACGCCGGTACACCTCTTGCTCGTGTATGCCCGCCGCGTATACTCGCTGTTTTAGTTTCACCATCGCGGAATAGCTCAGGGGACGCACGTACAGACGCCGATGAAACTTGAACCCGCCGCCCTCCTCCGTTCGGTGCCAGTTCCCTGCGGAGCCGAAGGCACGCTGACCATTCCGTGCAGCACCGGCAGCTGGACCGGGTCCAGCAGCACCAGCAGCACCCGCAGCAGGAACCGGTTGATTATTATCGGCCACTGGACGCGGTTGCTGATCGTTGATCGAATCCGGCGCTTGCTGATCACCTGCCGCACCAGCTTGCCGTCGATTCGCTAGCGCTTCAATCATGCGATCGATGTTCGAATACGCTCCTCCACCAACACCGGGTCCTTCCTGAGCTGGTTGCTGTTGTTGCTGCTGCTGTTGTACCTCGGCACCTCCTCCTTCGCTGATGTTCGGTATGAGCTGATCCGTCGGACAATTCTCCCTCCCAGGCACCAGGCGCTGCAACGCCGGCGGATACGGATTGCCATCGATGTCGACCAAGAACGGAGGTGGCATCAGATGCGGCATCGTTTGCGTCTGCTCGTCCATCACGTGCAGCGCCGAATCGCGTATCAGCGGTCGGTAGTCGGTATGGAAAAATAGCTCCGGTGGTAGCTGCTTCAGCTTCTCGTGTCCCGATCCGTACCCAAACATCAGTATGTGCCCGTGCGAATCCGTTGCCGCTATCATCATCCCATCCGGGGACCACTTCGCATCGTAAATCCCTCCCTCACAGTGGTCATCGATGCGATTGACAAAGTTCGCCATCGAAACGCCCGCCACAATGTCCCAGATGAACAGCTGCCCATCGTGTCCGGCCGATAACAGTACGCCCGAATCTTTCGGGTGCGATTCGAGCACGTAGATCTCATTCGTGTGGCCCCGCAGCACCCGATGCAGCTTCCCCGTGTGCGCGTTCCACACCTTGATCGTGAAATCGTTGACCGCCGTGATGACCCAGTTGTCCGTGTTGTCCCACGACACCATCGTCACCTTCAGCTTTACGTTCTCATCCGCACTAACCGGCGGACAGCTCGGCAACCGGTCGGCCATGCTCAGCCGGATAGATTTCCACTGCTGCGACTCGAAATGCCACACCAACGCCGTTCCGTCCTTGCTGCCGGACACGAAGCACAAGCCCTCGTGGGCCCACTGGATCGAGTCGACCGTGTCGGCGTGCGATTCCGTCTCCAGAATGCGCTTCGGTCCGTCCTCCGACATCAGGTAGACGCGCACGTGATGATCAGCCGAACCGGCCGCCATAAAGATACCGCCCGGTGAGAACGACGCACAGATCATCTGGGCCTGGCCCGGGCGCAGCTTCTCGTGGTAGGAGGTCGGCCTCGACGAGAACGTCGTCTTGCCGTTGCGTGTTACGTACTCCCAGAACGCGACCGAGCCGTCCGTGCTCGTTGTCACGAGAAAGCGCAGATCCGTCTTGGGCGAAGGGCAAAAATTGACGGACGTAATCATGCCCGTGTGCCCGGACAGTACCGCTATCGGTCCCCCGTACTGGAGATCCCACACACGCAGGATACGATCGAGCGAACCGGCCGCCAACATCGTGTTGTCGAGATTGATCGCTATGTCGGTAATCTCGGCGGACGCACCGCGAAACGTGGCCAACAGCCGGCCATCGATGGCCGACCACAGCTTAACGAGAAAATCGTCGGCCCCGGTGATGATGTACTTGCCGGTACGATCGAACAACACGCAGTACACCGCCGAAAGGTGACCCAGTGTGCGGCGCTGAAGGTTTTGCTTCGAGTAGAACGATGGTGGGATGGCTTGGCGGCGTGTGAGCCCACCGGCACTCTCCCGCCCATACAGGACCTTCACGAGGTTGTGCGTGTTGTTGCGATTGACCACATCGCTGAGCGGATGGCCGTGTCGGCGGGGATAGTAGTCGAGTAGCTGGCGCGGCCGGCTGACGCTTTCCTGTGTGCGCAACAAGCTTTGTCTGCCAGCGCCTAGCACGGACGTGACGCCGGATACTGCTGGTGGTAGCGCCTTGTCCAGCAGTGGTCCAATTCGACTGCATATCTCTAGTAAATGCTGTGGTCCGACGTGAGGATATTTTCGCTCCTAAAACGAAAAAAATAGGATGTGAGAGAAACCATGTTTACTTCGATTTTTTAATAAAACACTAATGATCTTTGATCTATGAGCCATTAGATCAAATAATGCCCGCAATTGCTGCCAAGATCGATTCCCTGCTGCTCGTAAAACTATCATGTTCGTCCCATATTCAAATAGCGCAACTGCTCGAATGGCTGGTTAGGTCACCCTGTAACTGCTAGAACGACCAACGCGGGCACGCTTTGGTTGTGTTAGTGCCATCGCGACATCCCCTACATCGGCATGATGAAATCGGCTCCGTGCATAATCCGTCTGTCCGTCGATGGAAGATAAAAACGAGCTAAAAACTCACAAAATGATCAAATTGTGATCTAATTTCCTCCAATTTGTATACGTCAACCCGTAGCCACATGATGTTAATTTTTGTAAAGTACGATAAAAATGCGCCAATTGCAGTTTTTCATTCATACCTAGGGCCAAACTGTATCACAAAACTTTGTAAACAAACTTCGATTTAACCATCATTTGTTTTGATGCAATTCTAGTCGTACGGAATCAAGCACGAATCTAGTAAAAACGAGGAAGGAACAAAAAAAAGCAGAAGCGAGGCGCCGTCATGCTTTTACCAGGCACGCACACACTTGAGCAGGCGCACCACACAAAGAACGACACAAAGCGATGGTAGTAGTAGTGCTACCTCACTTGCTGCTTTTGCTCTGACATCAAAGCGCATAGAAGGAGACGGGCGAAAAAACACACACAGAATTCGTCGTTTTATTTCTTCCTGCTAAAATGGCGTCGCATACGAGAGAGGGTTTGTGAAATTAATTTTCACGTTCGAAATCGGTAATACTAATAG
>JXXA01008291.1:0-13068 GCA_000956255.1 Anopheles punctulatus
TTTTGAATAGACACTCAGCTGGTCATGAACTCAATGTAAGTCTTCAGTGTCGGTTGCAAGGCACCACATTAGACACTGATGTAATAATAAGGTTTTGTAACCTTGAACATGTAGATCTATACGTGCAAATTATTGTTCCTGCTTTCCATTACTCACACGTACGATGTATCCCTGTGCCGGCCGTAAAAAAACAGCCCCGAGGTCATAATGCTCGCCCTTCGAATTGCTTGCATGACTGACCAACCCAACCCCGTCTGTAGGCCTTTTTCTTGCAACCGTTCCCCATTCTTCCTATCGGTCAGGTTACAGGGTCAAGTTTGAGCTTAGTACCATCAAAACACGTCTCGCAAAACCCCCACACGCTTTGAGCCCTAGCCACCGGGAGCGAGGGGGAAAAACACCAGAACCCTGACAAGGGAGGAGTGAAAGCTGCCAGAATTGGCACGGAAACCCTCCAATTCCTCAACCAAGGGGCAGCGAAAACGATGGCAACCGATTCTGTTTCCATCACCATTCATAACAATTCCGCGTTGTCCCCGTTTTCGCACCGAACACAAACCGGAAACTCAACATTTAACGGGAGGGGGATAGCGCAGCTGGTGCGACCGCTCTCACCATCTCCCCCTACACCAAGCCAACGCGGGTTCGGGTTTTCCGGTTCAGCAAATTTTGTGCATTCATACCCGGCTGCGCGCAAACAACGCCGCCGCATGTCACGAGGGTCTGACATTGAACTTTCGTCCACTTGGCTGGAGCATTGTGGGGCACGTTTCTTCGCGCTCCGGCCAGACGAGGGAGCGAGCGTGCGTGTGCATCACCACCACCACCACCACCACCGGCGAAGACAAACACCAACACAGGGCGCATGCAAATCTTTGGCCATTTCGAAATCCACCGCGCTTAGTTTATGAACGGAGAACCCGAACGAAGTCGTCCCCAACTACGACCAACTGTGTGGAGGTGTGGAGGGGATTTCGGCACACTCGACAGCGTTTCGGCCGTGGCGAGTGTGTGCATATGCAATACCTGCGGTGTTGCTGCAGTTTGCACACCCCGGTAACGGTAAATCGCGATGCATCGAGGTGCGAAGGGCGCAAGAACACGGCACACCACGAAGAAGCACAATTTTTGCCCTCTTCGGTTGGCCTCGAATCGGGCACATAATGTCCCGCCACCGGGAGTCATCGTCGTCGTAGTCTTGGTGTTTCTTCTTCGTCTCGTGTGGCGTGGTGGCGAAATCAAATTTGCAAGCACGTAAAACCAAAGCCGACGCTTTGCCAACGCTTCGTGTGTCGCGTTCGAAATACGTCACGCGCGTGTCGTGCCACCGTACATGACGTTTGCCCGTTGACGTGACGTTTTGGCGGGTCTGTCGGTGTTGGAGAGATGATCACACGCATACCTCCTCCCTTCCGACTCAGACTCAGACTTTGCGCGGGCTCCATCGACTCCGCTAGCGATCATCACGCGCGCCCCGATATTGCATGCTGCCTGGTGTGTGTACTACGGCCAGGGGCGCACAGGTTCCGTGCACGTCACGTTCACGTCGCAAAGTGAAGTGTTTCCCTTTTTTTCTACACACAACCATCTGGGGGCATTCGTTGGCGGGATGAGCGCAAAATTACATTCACACCACGAGGAAGCAACGAAAATCCCGGTCGAATGGTTTTCTGTTAACTTGTTTCGATCATTTTCGTACTCCCATGATGGTCGACGACGCTGTTTCCCACCCGATGGGCTGCAGATGTTTGCGTTGTTATTTATGCATTCGCTTAACATGTGAATATTTTGAATGCTAATGGTGAAGAGCTTGGTGATGGTGAGCATACGTTAATTTAGAGGTACGTTTTGTTTTTGTAGCATTATTGTTAATTTTGCCTAGGGAAAGAATTTTAATACAACTAGAATCAACAAAACGAATGTCATCCAGTTGAGCTTTTACAAAATTATGACATTAAAACCATCCAACTAGCGGTAAAGCTCCAAAGTAACTAGCTTTATTCCTGTTTTTTACTCAATAAAAAAAGGATTAAAATAACAAAATTTTGTTTTACAGTGGCTGTACTTCGGTAATTTCAATTCGGTCGGCACCGTCGCACCAGAAAGCTTCAACCGTAGCTAACAGAAATAGCGATCGATGTCGAAATATCCATTCCAAGATGTTTGGCTGCTTTGGCTTGAAAAGATTGCGACTCGCGACTGTGTGAAGCAAAATCGATTTCGAAAACCGGGCCAGGATGGAAGGCCGTGGGTAGGATGGAAAATTGAAATGGTTTTAAATGCTGTGCTGCAATGTCGCATTTTAACCGCGGAGGAAGTTTTGCTTTACACACATACACACACACACACGCACACCCAGCACGGATGACCCAGCGGTGAGATGGAAGAGAGTGTCGTCTGTGAACTTGTACCATCATCCTCAACCAGAGCAGCAGGCGCTGGATGGCGACGACATCGAAACCGGTTTTTTTTGGTATCCACCACAGTGCGGTCCATTCGCTTCGTGCAAAATATAAAACAATGAATTGGCAATTACTCCGTCAGGCAGACGTATGTTGGGAGGTTGCAACGAAGGGTTTGCTGAACCGAGTGGCAAGTGGTGAGGGTTTGGCTCTGTTTTTCAACAACCATTCGCGCGCACGCTCTCTCTCTCTCTCTCTCTCTCTTTCTCTCTCTCTCTCTCTCTCGTTTAGCACGAAACAGAACGCGCTCGTTTTTCTTACTTCAGGTCAAGTCTTCTTGGTTTGCTTCTTGACGTCGTCGTCGTCGCACAACAAGCAATCTCTTTCACATTCTTCAGCGTGAGTGCGCACAAACACACGCACGCACACATACTTACATGTCGCTAAAATGCTGACGCGTTCCGATCCGTTTCATTACAGTGTACAGCAGGTTGAGGGGGCGCAGGCGAGACGCGAAACCAGCGGGTGGCTGTAAAGAAGGGGTTGGACTCGACTGACCGACTACGGTTCACCCCTCGCACCACCACCACCATCACCACCACCACCACCATCTGACAGACAAACACGCACCCTCTCTCCACGAAGGAATCAACTTACAGCGACACGCACACAGACAGCAACCCTTAAGCGTGTGAGGCAGAGGAAAAACAAAGGGGGCAGGGACGTGCCGTTTAAATGTGACGTCACTGCGCTGATGCAAAACTGTCTACATTCCAACCCCTAAAAACCGCCATCGCACCAACACACGCTTGCATGCTACGCATTCGAAGCGGTATTACTGACGAGTGCGTGTGTTTGTGTGTGTGTGTGTGTGCGACCATGTTTTGGGGCATCATCATCATCATCATCATCGACTCCGGATGGTATCCGATTCGTTCGCTCGTTCGTTTTTGCGCGCTCGGGCCCACGTTCGGGGCGGGTCTGGTTGGTCTGTTTTTCTTTTCTTTTCTCCACTTTGGTTCGACCGTTGCTTTGCTCGCTTGCTTCGCTCGTCGCGTGCAGTGCAAACGGCGCTCGTGGTGGTGGTGGTGGTGTTGATCGCGTAGGAGTGTGCGCGTGACCGTGGAGACGCCTGGTGGCGTTGGTGCTGCTTCTGCTGCTGGTGATGGGGATGTGAGGGTAACGAGCGGGGGGAACGCATAGCAGGAACGTGCGCCATTGCCAATGGCGTTTTTACTCATCTCGCGGTTTGTATGCGAAGTCGCGCAAACACGCGACCACGGCGAAAGAAGTAGGAGGAAAAACCGGTTCCCATTTCCCTCCCCCGTCCAATGTGTGGATGTGCGTGCTTGTGTGTATGTGTGTGTGCTCGCGCGATTGGATGAATGCCAACGCTCATACGCTCGACGAACCGAGCACGGTGGAAGCGGGTTTTGTTTCTGCACGAAGTAGAAAGGTTGGCGGGTTGGGACTTTTCCGTACCCCACGGATGTTCGCATTTTTCGAGTTCAAGCAACAGCGGCGAGGAAAGGAAGGAGAAACGAAGGGGGTTGTGGGATTGGGGGAGGAAACATAAACCGGATTTTCGTGTCTACTCACTCACTAGTACTGTCTCGCTTTGTCCACAACCTCACTGACATACAGACCAGACCAGACACTAAAAGTGCGCCTCCAAGGAAGAGGGAGTTGTGATGAAGAGCAACATAAACAAAAAATCCCAACACAAACACACGCAGACGCTTTGCCATATAGTTTCATACACTACCTCGCCATTGTGGTGTGGTAGTAGTCAATGTTTCGCCTGCTCTTCTGATCGGCTCCAGCATCTTAATGTATGGGAAAAACGCTTCGAAAGAACTCCAAGTGCACCGTTTCGGTATTTTGTCGGTACGATGTGAGAAAACAGAGAGAGCGCACATACAGTTGTTTTCTGTTTCCTCTTTTTAACCAGTGCCAATCGGTTCGAATGGAATTGGGTGCTCTTTTACACACAGGCAAAGAACAGCTCTGTCGTGTTATTGAGGCTACTTTGATTACCTCCGATCGATTCGAGCGACCTTAGATACATCATCGGGGGAATCGATTTTCGTTTCGTCTGGAATTGATTGAAATAATCGGTATTGAAGAATAAAGATGGAATAGTAGTTTGTAAATAAATGATATTCTAAGTATTGTCGATTAAAATCGTATGATTTATTCATTTTCTTAAACCAAAGGGATAGCGCTAATTAATAAATTCATATAATTTTTTTAAAAATGTTCCTAGTTGTTTCATTTTCGTTTCCATTTTTATTAGGATTCTTTCGATATATTAAAAAAAACTATTTCAAAATTGGTCTGCCTAAATAAAAACAGTTTGAGAGTGCTGCGATCAACTTTACAAATAATGTTCTACTTTCATAACTATGCAGGAGCTGACGAGAGTAACTTTCTGGGCGTCATTTATTCTTAAAGTGCTTCATTTCACCTCAAACCTGCCATGTTTGATACATGCCTATCTTTCTCCCTCACACTCACAATTTTGTATTTGTCAATGATACTTAAAAGACACCCGTGTAACACATATTCCCCCCGTAATATGACCTGGTCAGTGCGTGATGTACGTGAGGACGAACGAGGCCTGCTTAGTGAGAGCATGGAGCTGGATGAATTAAAAAAGGCGCCCATTCCTTTCCATCGCTTTCCCTAGGTTCAAGTGGTACACTCGGTGTGGTACCTTCTCGTGGTACTATCTACCCATGCTGATGCTGTGCTCTTGGTTCGTGTCAGCCGAACCGCTATCGACCGGATATGTCGAATGCTGCACGGTACCATGGTTTCCACCGGCCGTTCCACAAATATATCGATTTTTCCGTACAGAAACGTCCGTAGTTCGTCTGGTGGATGAGATCTTGCTCACTCTCACATGTAGCAGCGATATGGTGGTGAAAAGCTCGGTAAATAGCAGCCCAAGATGCACTAATCAGGAAGGAAAGATGCTGTGCTGTCGTCGAGCGTGTGGAGCCTATATACCAAGGATAAATGGTTTTTCATAACAGCAACGCAGCTCGCATACATCGAAACGATAGCAGAGAAAGGGGCGTGGAAGGGATGTGTGCACGTGAACTCTCGAGTTGTTTAACCTAAGTTTGTTTAGGTTTGGAGCAGAGTTTTCATTAAAAACTTCAAATCCTGCTTGCCGAAAAGTGCTGTAAATGGTGGTCCGTGTTGAAAAAATGTCCCAAAAACCGTGATGACCCTCGGTGTTTAGTAGACCCTTGGGGATGAATTTAATTAGCCCAGAGTGTGTGAGTCCATTTGCTCTGTCCGATGAGAATAAAGTTAGAGACATATTTTTAACTTTTAATTTGGATTAGTCGAACGATAAGCTGGCTGTGACTAGCCAATGTAATTATTTTTATAGCTAAAATTTGCTGTGTTTCTTCCTGCGCTTTTGAAAGATTAATATAATGCATAAGCGAATTTAGCTAGGTTTTCAAAAACTTTTAAGTCTATACATCGGGTATGCATCGAAGAGGAAGGAAATAATAATAATAAAGTGGCGACAGGAAATAAATAACAAAACAGTCTATTTTACTACCCATAAAAAACTCTATTTTACCACCCATAATCCACTCAGGTGGTGACTGAGTTTTTCAAAAAGAAAACAACTGTGCAAAGGCCACTACTAACCAACTAACAGTACAATTATGATCAAAACTAACATATATCAGGTACATTGGATGATATCCTGTTTGTGATATCATTTGTCATGAGGCTTGTTTTATCTCATAGCTGTTCTGCTAATTTTGTTTAAATTCTCAGTACAATTTATCATACACCATAAAGGACGGCTGCATAAAACTCTCTAAAACTGAAGAGTAAGCCCTTTTCTGAACGAGATGTTTTTCGTTATCGGAAAATACCGTTTGAAATAACTTTCCTCGCACAGCCTACACCAGTTTCAAAGTGATTAAACTCAACCCACGGCCACGTTGCCAGGTTGTGGGCAGTTTGCTCTCAGGGGAAGTTTTTTTTTTTATTTATTTAAAATCCCTCGAACCACTCGTCTGCCTGCGCTAGTCGAACGAGTTTTTCTTTCATGCACACCATACGAATGCTCTGTATTTGTGTGTGTGTGTGTGTCAGGATGTTTCCGACCGTCTCGCTGGGTCCAAAATCTGACCCAACGGCTGCTTCGATCGATGCGTCCACTCGCTTTGGATCAAGGTAAACCGGTTCCGGTCGTTACTAGGGAATGGCGACGTAAGGCGACGAATACCAAAACGACAACGGCTACTACTACTAAGGTCCGGTCGTGATCGCGCGTTGTCGATCGCTGTTGAACTCGACGGGTTTTAATGAGGAGCTTGGGGACCTGTTTGCGAGACCTGTCTGTGAGACACACGATTATGACACACACTCTCGGACGTTCATGCGTCGTTTCGAGGGTCGATTGACATTCGGAAAAGACGGTTGAACTGTGTGGCCTGCAGGGAACGGATCCGGAACGTGCCTTTCGTATTGTCGTTGATTTCGCAGTTTGCTTGTGGACTGATGGACGTGCCATACCTTCCGGTGCTGACGTCTCGACGCCACTCCATCTGTTTTGATACGTTAGTCACG
This sequence comes from Anopheles punctulatus, assembly GCA_000956255.1. Lineage (NCBI taxonomy): Eukaryota > Metazoa > Arthropoda > Insecta > Diptera > Culicidae > Anopheles > Anopheles punctulatus. The sequence continues at coordinate 7,008 of JXXA01008291.1, forward strand.
AACCACGCCGTATGAGATAGAAATGGAAAAGTTGACTCTTCCTCACCTTTCCACGGTGGTCTGTTTAGTATTCCAGTCAACAGGCTTCTTTCTACGGTGCGCTTGCTGTTGTTGGTCTGGCCTGGACTGGGGTCCACCCCATACGCCCGGTCAGAAATGGAAGTCACGTTCTGCCGTGTTGTACAAGCGTCAACCACGCCGATGGACAAAAGCTCAGACACTTTGCTTTCCAAGCAAACCACACACGATGAGTTCGACGTCCGATCGATACGCGGGAATTCTTCGATTGAAATTCTTTCTCTGCATTTGAGACGCTACGGCACACGTTAGACTTTTATTGCGAAACGGTACGACGACACGGTAAACGCATTAATATTTCCTACGCGCATGATTTTCAAGCCGTGGCTTCGAAGTACCGAGGCGAGTTATTGGACCGGTAAGATTGGCAAACATTAATCAAATCCACCCCACCTCCCGCTCCACCCCCCTTGTATGTCATCCTGCCTTCCGCTCGGAAGAGCAAAATTTCTCACATCGGATTCTGTCTCCATCTGGTCCTCCCGGTTCGTCCTGGATCGTCCCGTGGTCCAATTTTCTACCGAGTATCATTCAATCGAGCTCACGCAAACAATCACTCTCACACATGCACACGAATGTAGGCAGACGACGGCAGGATGTGTTAGAAATTCGATGATTCCTACACACAGGGACGCAGGGTCGAGGAAAATGGTTATCGATTAATCACGTCTGAAGGCCACAATGCTGCTATCACGCATAGTAACGACCAGGAAAAAGCACGCGATGACATTTTCTAAACAAGGTCCCGCAAGGTTTTCAAGATTATAAACCAGTACAAAACAAAATTAGAGAGAATGTGACAGAATAACCCATTCATGTCGTCTTAGCCAGTCAGCCAGTATAAGTTTAGCTACGTATGTTTCAAAATAAAAATTAAATAGAATATGCTTCCTCCAATCTGCTGTGTCACTGTTTACTCCCCTTTCACTCTCTCGCTCTCATCTTAAAAACCCCTTTGGACCTTTTTTTGACACAACAAAGCACTTGTTTTACCACAGCATATAAATCGGGACGCTACATTGGTTGGTCACTGTAACACTCTACACATCGTAGCACATGCGTACAGTGCTGGGTTTATGGTGGGCAACGATACTCACGCTCAAACATCATTTCAAAAAGCAACGTTAGAAAGAGATGGAGCAGCGATTCGTAAGCAAGGCTAATAGAACAAGCGGGCCATTTCCCGCGACTTCTTCGTCTTGTACTCTCGATCCAGCACGATACATAAACAACAACACGTTAATCCTACCATCTGGCTGTTCTTCGACCCTGTTCCACCCTGTCCTACTACTGCTACCACTACTACTACTACTACTAGGGCAAATGCGAGGAATGTTCCGAACGCCTGGTAGTGCGTATATCGATCCACCGGTTTGACGGACAACCGACAGCCGACCAGAAAACCAGCCCTGTGTTGGTGCGCTTCTGCTCACGGGAAATCCGCCCGAGGAAGGAAAAATCGATACGCGTTGTGCGCGATAGGGAGGAGAAACCAGGCGGGCCACCGGGCGGTGAGGTGGCGGTTATTTGCACAAGACTTGGAACAACGCAACCGTGACAAACGTGATGAAATTTGTTTTTCAATTTTGACGTAAATTTGATTTCCGTAATCAGTGCAAAAAGTGGAGCTTGTTGTGTAGGTGTGTGTGTATTTTTTTTTTTGTTTTCTTTCGTATTATAACTGCTCCGCGCTACCGATGAAGGTAATAAATTGAAGCGAAGATTGGATTGAAAGTTTGTAAAGCCATTTGCCGTCAGGTTTCTGCAGAGGTAAGATAAATGAGATGGCTCATCGGCGTTGACAATTATACAATGCCAAATAGCATGAGGAGAGAAAACGAAAGAATGAAAATCACGTGTGAAGAAGGTTAGAACAGAACCACACCCCTTGTTAAGTCACAGAGCCGGAACAGAAACGATGGATCCGGATGGAAAAGGACATGCTGTCAGCGCTGTAGGTGAGAGTACGAGAAAGATATAGGGAAGAGTTCAAGTGGGTGAGAGAGCGCGTGAGAGTGAGATAAGGATAGCTTGAAAAGGAAATCGGTATCGTATTGATTTTTTCGCTAGCCGAGAAAAATATGTTCGTCCCAGACCCTGGCCAACTTCATGCTGTAGTCGTCGTCGTCGTCGTCGTCGTCGTCGTCGTTGTCTCGGTCGACGTAATCCTGTCGAGCACGAGGCTGGCTGCCAGTCAGGCAGTAGTAGTAGTAGTAGTAGTAGTAGTAGCAGCAGCAGTAGCAGCAGCAGCACCGGGACGACCGATTATCGATCCCAAAGCCCCTTCCCGGGGTCTGGGATCTGCCCTGGTTTGGTCGGCAGTCCTTGGGATGCGTGCGGTGCAGCAGTCCTGTCATTTCGCAATCGTCTCCCAACTGACTGCACCAATACCAGCGGACAAAACTTCCGGACACAAACACTGCGCCATTCTCGGATCGGGTCACGATTGTAGACGAGTATATACAGCGTCTGTACACGGATAAACAAATCTATGGCAAGGGCGTTTTCGAGGGCGAAAGCATTCCACGCCACGGTTGTGTTGGTTCAGCTTCCGCAACCCTGTACCGGAGCTGCTTCTGTGGCAGCTCTGGGGTCTTTTTTTTGGGCTGCATAAATAGCTCGCCTTCTTTTGGGGCGTATCAGAGCGCGTGCTGGTGTGTACATAAAGGATACCGATGTGACAGCCGAAAGCCACCCACAACATAACCTTCCGAAACGAAGCGTGCATGGCGGAACGGAAAATGCACATTTGAATGAATTACATCAGCGGCCGAATCATACCTCTCTTTCTCGTGGGTGAAATATTGAACCGCACGGAATGGATCCACGTAAGGACGCGCTACGAATCACAACGGAGGCCTGCTGCAAAACGTGCATTTTTGCATCATTCACAGCTCTCTGCTTTAAGGTTGGATTAAACTGAATCGTGCCAGTGTCCATTTTTGCTACCCGAAATCTATTTTTCTTTCTCGTATGTACGCCATTTCTGGAATGCGATGTTTTTTTTTCTAAATGGCATGGCCGACCATGCGCCTCCATTGAGAAGGAAAGCAAGTTTGCGATGAATTATCACACGCATACCAATGTGAGGCTAGCAGCATATATCATAGCAACCAATATGAGCATCTCTTCCCGTATGTACTTGCTCCACAAAATTGGCGTTTTTTCTTCTTTCCTACCATTGTTACAGTAAGAGTTAGCGAGCTACCATTATTAAGCTTCGTTCGTTGATATTTTTACTCAGTTACGTCGCTTGATTATTTATTCCATTATTTTCACAACAATACCACTATTATTACCCATAATGTTTTTTTTATTAAAAGGAAAACACATGATTAAGCGCCGCGTTGAGTGGCTTTTTCGTACAACTTTCTCTAGTCTTCACAGATAAGTACATCTCTAGCAATGTGATATTTATGTAAAGTATAAAGCGTACATCAAGTGACACTAGGTCACAGCTTTATTTTTGGAAACCTATCAATGGACATGATAAAAACGGCGACGTTGATACCGCAAGCTCGAAATGAAATCGCACTCTATCGATCGATCTGCTTCCGTGGGCAATTCACCGTACACCGAGACCGATACGACAACCACCGATAACAGCAACGCGTCACTGCACATGGAAAGAAGCTAGCCGCGAGCCGCCCAGACGATAAAACAAAAAATCCTTTCTATGTCAATAAGACACCTAAGATAAGATAGGTGCGAGCTCGTTCACTATCAGGCACGGGGCGGAGGTTGTAAACAGAACTCCGGCCGGCTGTTTATCAGCCTTTGGAAACTCCAGGCTGATTCAACACGTATGCCTTTCCCTCCTCCCTTCTCCGCTCCATAAACTGCGTGTAGTGATGCGTTTTAGTTTCCTCACCTTCCGCAGTTGCATCAGAAACCGAGCTCGTGATAAGCGATCCCGCGTGTTTTACGCCTTATCGGACGAAGCTGTACACTCTGCCAGCCTCCGTCTGGTTTCGGGAAGTTAGTGCCCTTTATTTGTTATCTTATCTTTAAGGGGGGAAATATAGTACCTAGTGGCACGGAGTACGATCGTGACGTAAGCCGATCATGACATACGGTGCGTTTTTAAAAATGTGATTGGGGACTCAATAAGGTAGATGTAGTCACAAGAATGGACAACAGAGATTTTCCGAAAGCGTGTACCTATATACAAGAGCAATTAATTATTCAACAATCTGTATGTTAATTATTCTACAATTCATTCAACTGGCTTAATAGAATGCTGGAAGCTTTCCAAATACGAGAGCATTTTAATGAAAGTAAAAAATTGCATTAAAAATCATTTTGTACGTTAATGAAGAAAATTTCCTTAATCTTATGTATCTCCCCCCCTTAGAATACCCGTTAAAATCCCCCCCGTCCGGTTTTTTTTTTGTCACCGACTTCTATGTACTTGAAGTCTGAAGCTGCCAAAATATTTTCCAACTAAACGAGTTTCCTTTCTGGAAACACATTTTCATACCCCCGTTCGGAAAACGCTGAGGTTCATGGCAGATGCACTATGGTGCAGGAAACGCATACTGCGATGTACATAAGGCGATGTACGATTTCCGGATGGCAATACACGAATACAGGCACATGGCTTAACCACTGTGGGTCACACCGCCCGTACATAGTGGCGTTCGTGTGAAAATGAAAACGTTTTTCACCCGCTTATGTGCCTCGTGCACGGGGTTTCCGGACTCGAGATTCCGTGCCGCGCAAACCTCACAGCAGGATAATTTATATGACTGTCTCGAGCCATATTCGTGAGCTATACTCCTTCCGGGCTCGCAGCGTACATAACCCACCACACACACACACACACTCACACGGTGAAGGGTTTTTTTATGTGCCGCTGTACGAGAGAAAATATCCTTATTAAAGACGAAACGGTAACATTTGCTACACATCGACCCAATCGCCGCTCGGTGCAACGGAAATGCAATGTGCTGCGCGGATGCAGTGAAAGAAGACACGACACGACACGAAAAACGTCTGCGCTGTCAGCAGTCGGGCAGCAGCGCGGCAGACGTAGTACACACCGCTGCTTTGCCGCCTACTTTGACACTCAAAAGCGGAACACAGCGCACAACATCGAAGGTAAATAAAAGCGAAAATAAATAAACGCTTACGTGTGTCGTGTACGGCAGTGGTGCAGGACGCTGGCAGCGTTACGGTACGGCGATGGTGATGTAATCTGTGGCCGTACAAATGGCGACCCATCTGCCACCGATAGAGACCTTCCGGCGACAGGAGAGGATGGTAGCAGGGGAGCAGTGGGAAAGAGAAAGCGAGCCGTATTTCGTTCGTGCTAGCCCTGCGTTCCGTACTGCCTCACCCGTACCTAAACAGGCTTTGCTTCTACTCTCGCTAGGTCGCCAACTACATAACCTCAACCAGCATGCCGGTCGGTCTTTTGGAGTAGCGATTTCGCCGCCTGCTTGTCAGACTACGACAACAAACGTGACGTATTGCGTGCTGCTGGGGCAATGGCAAAACGTGAACCGGATGGGTGTGCGTTTGTGTGTATCTGTGTGCATGCCACTAAAAACAATACGTCCGCTCGTGGTAGTAGCCTCATTCGAACCATGTAGCTATCAATGCACCTTTTGTTACACTTTTCGACCATCTGCTTCGTCCTACTACATCCAAACGATGGCCAAAAAGTCAGCTTCAGCCTATAAACTGCGGGCTATATTTGGCGAGCTATATGAAAACAACATCAACGATTATGAATTGGCGAAGTCGAAATAGCTTGCTCAAGTACACAGGCGCGCTTATCAGTGTTTTTGATTGATTCTGCGTGGTTTTCCAGCTGGAACGGAGGAGCTCCCGGGAACACACTGTTCAATGATGCAAGCCACTAGGCCAAACACCCAGAACGCTATCGGAAACGCTGGCGAAGGTCGTTCTGCGTGCAAAATCCGCCAGAGGTCATGAACTAGAACTCGCCCCAAACTCCGGTCGTGGTGCACTGTTGATT
>JXXA01008292.1:0-18641 GCA_000956255.1 Anopheles punctulatus
CGCACCCATGTGTACCACGGTGCCAGGGGAAATGGCCACTCACCATGGAGAGCATGGAGAGTTTTCATTTTTACTGACGGTTACGCAGCCAAGCGCAAGCTTCGTGGTGATAATACGAACGCGGTCGTCTAATTTTGGGTTCTATCGCATAACTGTAGGGCTCTGTCACTGTGACCCGATCGCTCCTACCACAAGGTCTTCCGAATTTCCGCTCCAACATTCAAATCAACAATCGTCTTCGCTGCCAACGAAGGCAGAACAGTCAAGCGAGGGCCGCAAAAACGATGGACAGAGACGGCGGTGGCATAGCTGTTGCGGGTTAATGAGACGATACCAAATTGGAACAGCCACGTAATGAACACGCAAAAGACTCTACATAATGGGATGGACTGGACAAAAATCGCTCCATATGATATAGAAGTGGCTTCCCATCAAAGATCTATAAAATATGCATTACTAATCGAGTTCAGCTCACTTCGTGTTAGGTGCTCCGGACCGGGGATATGATTTAAATTTATTCGCCTAACGATTTAGGAGAAATATTTTTCTACCATCCGCGTGTTTCGTGAGGAATTCATCGTAATTTTGAAACGATTTTTTGGAAATAATCACTACATGGCTACATGCATTTGAAAATTCAACCAAGCATGGCAATAAATTACATCAAAGTGAAATAAATAAATATCAGTGAACTAATAGTTCCGAGCTCACTGATAATTTGTTACCAACTAACAAGAGTCAAAAAGATCTTTACAAATCTCGAAGGATAAATAAGATTTCAATCCGATTGCATTACGTATAATAAACGCATCACCACTAAAAAAAAAAAAAGACACGACATGATAGATACATAACACTTGCCGTTGCTATGTCAACCAGATAGGCAAGTCGTGGTTATATGGTGTGCATGAAGATGGCAACGCTTTTAGATGGAAATGAGAACCGCTCGCAGCACACGTACCTTGTGAGTTCGGCACTTGATTTTGTGGATGATTTTGATTCGGACCGCCACCGTGATTGCCGCCCGACGTGGGAATGTTTCCTCCCGCATTGAGGCCACCCTGCTGCTGCTGCTGTTGCTGCTGCGGACCTGGTCCATTCGGCATTGACGGCTGCTGACCAACGTTGCCACCTTGTCCACCGACCATGCCACCGCCGGGAATGTTACCCATACCGCCCGGACCGCCGGATTGCTTGCCTTGCTGTGCCTGCTGCTTCGAACCGGCTTGCTGCGCATGGTGCTGCTGATGGTGCTGCTGCTGTTGCGCGTGCGATTGATGCTGCGGGTGGTGTTGCTGATGCTGCGGGTGTTGTTGCGTATGCTGCTGGTGCTGTTGATGCTGTTGGTGTTGCTGATGCTGCTGGTGCTGCTGGTGCTGCTGGTGTTGCTGGTGCTGCTGATGCTGCTGATGTTGCTGGTGCTGCTGATGCGGTCCGTGCTGTTGATGTTGCCCATGCGACTGCTGCTGGTGTTGCTGGTGCTGCTGCTGATTCTGCTGCTGCTGCTGCTGCTGATGTTGCTGGGTCGACTGCTGCTGGCTGAAGAATACACCTTGCTGTGCGGCAACGGATACGCCTGACTTAAGATCGCCGCTAAGATGCAAATGCTGCCCTGCTGAAACCTGTGTGTGCGAAAGAGAGAGAAAAAAAAACAAACAGAAAAATTAGATAAGTTGTGCTTTGCTGAACAGAAAATAAATAGGCAATATTAAAAAAAATGGATTCCCTCCAGTTTAAGCAACATTCTAGCATTATTGTTCTCGACGCCAGTGCTTACTATAATCCTGCCAGGTTCCGATTAGCATTTCGCTGCTCGATTTAATTGAAGCGTACAGCACACAACGGAACCATATTGCACCGTTTCCGGCCATGGTGCCACACTGCCACTGGACGCGGCGAACGCTGAATTAAATATGTTCAATTTATTGACGACATAATTGCGTTTAATACTCCGAGCTTGCGGCTCCTTCAACACGCTGCAACGTCACCGTCCTCGTGACCGGCTAGGATCAGCGCCACACCAATGACAATGTTCGGCCGGGTGCGCTTTTCTAGCAGAGAAAATCATCCACCACAGCCAGAGTTTATGCACGGGGTTCGAATCGGGGTTCGTTCCCGGTGGCCGGTTCTAAATATCGCACATGTCGCACATGTGACCGTACGCCATTATAATACACACCTTTCATGTGCGCTGCTGCAACCGTGTGTCGCAAACGATGAAAATTAACGAGAATGGGCAAGCGAGATAGAGAGAGAGAGATTTGCTGAAATCACGTAACCCATCTAAATTAGACGAGTGCTCAAACGACGGTTGGGCGGGCAGTTCGCTGTGCGCTGTGTGTCCGCGTGGAGCGTTTGTTATCGGAGTTCTCAAAACCTCTCAAACCCGGCATTCAGATGCAACTTCGGTTCGGTTAGGCTACGTACGATAAGCTCTCAACCAACGCCGGAGCGTTGCGATCGCCAATGCCCGAAAATTATTTTGATTTTGTGCGATGGCGTTCCACAATCGCCATACTGGGGCTAGCTTTACCGACGCGTTTCGCCAGGAGCGAATGAAAGGTACTCATTTTCAAACGCGATTGACCGCGGTATGATGAGGAAGGATATGAAAAAGCGTTGAATTATTGATGCATGAATGCAGTGCGTTTGCCACAGCAAGGTTCGATTACAAAAGTGAAGCCGTAAAATGACTCTCTTGAAAATGTTAATAGTCATACTGCATGAGTTTTAAATGTGTCCAAAATATATTACCAAATCAATCGGTCGTTTTACTAACCATATACGTGATTTTACTAAAAGACTTCACACAGCACAAACGTACACGATTTATTGTATATTAAACTAGAGAGAACGGATCAATTATGATAAAAACAAATCCATAACAACAGGCATTACGGCAAGCAAACCAGCATTACATATACGTTCCATTCTTCTATGTGAAAAGCGGCAGGCGTAGCTCAGCACCAGTCCCAAGTCACCAGTCAAAGCTCCAAGTAAAGCTTTGCGGTCGACGAAGCTGTCAGTCGGCCGGATAGCGGACGCAGAGACACGTACACCATCGGGCATCGGGCCGTCATCATGCTTTTGGTAACGAACGTCTTCCAGTCGCACCAGTGTGGCCGCTACCGCCACGGGCCAAGAAAGAGCATAACCCAAGAGAGGCTCACCGCACCGTGAATGGAGAGCACTGCAAAGTACTGCCCAGAGCGGATTTGGGCGACGCGGAGAAGGTGTACCACACGCAACCCGAACGCAAAACTATAATTTGGGTCATTTGCCATTATGTTTGGAGGTGCTTTGTGTTTGCGCGCTGCTGCACAATGCTGCCCCCTGCCGTCGTCTTTACCCTCCCCCCCCCCTCCCATCCGGGCTGATGGGGGTGTTCTGGTGTGAACCGAGGGTGCCGTTCAATATCGAAGCTTCACCGGGAGAAGCTTTTCACTGCTCACTGCTTCACTGCTGGCAAACGCAAGCATGCCAAAGCATGTGAGATTTTGTCATTCAATCGGATCGTTGGGTGTAAAATACATTTTTATCGCCCTTGTTAGGTTGCCACATGCCTGATAAATGTGTGTAACACATTTTCTCAAACACTAGCACATTTCCCTCCTTGCGAGGTAATGCACAAGGAAGTAATTCATCGTGCTGGTTCCACTGCTTCCACTAGCTATCGGTACCCCAGCGCGCTATGACGTTGTGTTACTATTAGCCCCAGCAGCACCGCTCTACACCGCATGAATCGCGACTTTATCACACGGGGGAGACACCAAATAAAATCGACGACATTTGCATACGGGTCGGTTGTAAAACCGAGCACGATAGAGTCGAGTGGCTCACAAATGGTGCCGACGAAGTCGTTCGTAGTCGTGCCGTTTTCGTCGCTTCGTTCTTTTTTTCTTCTCTTACACACGGGACACGTATATGTGCGCTCACGAACCGTGTTCCGGCGCGTTCAGAGCATTTCATGGCGGGGGTTCATCTGTTTATCCGCAAAAAAAAACACTTCATTTTTGTCCACGGCACCGTGGTAGAGGCAGCGAAGATCGGATACTTTCTCTCAAGGTGGTTGATGATTTCCGTTTCTCCCGTTTTTCCAATATGGTTGCAGCGTGAAGTAGTTACTAGTACGTGTATGATCTACACGGCTATCTACAGGATAGCCTCTCCAAAGCTCTCTCTCTCTCCTCGTGCATTGTGAATCCAACAGCATGGAAATAACAGAAATGAGGCTGAAACTGCAAAGCAAAACTTGCTCGGAAGTAATAATCTTGCTAAAAGGTTAAGCAATACAAAAGGAGCCCGAAATAAAACTATAAATTTATTGCATTTATACGCAATTTTACGTTCGTATCATTCGTACCAACAGAGACAACTGATCAATTGATAGCCAATTCTTCTACGCCCGAAATTACGACTTTTTTAATACACGAATATTATAAAATTTCAAAAAATTATTATAAAAATCCGCATTCGAAACAATACCGAGATGCAAATGACATTGAAATGATGACGTAACGAAGAAAGAGTGCAAGTAAGCAGCTGTTTTTTAAAAAACTTTTATCCATCTAGTTAGCCAGCCCAAGCTGTAGTTTCAATTGCGAAATATACAGCAACTTACAAAACATCAACAACATCCGTGCCTTGTGTTGGACAGAGAATGAGAAAATGAAGCAGAATTTAACAAAAATTAAGCCTGACAAAGGAGAACTACAAGTATCATCGGCGCACATCGATCCGCACGAAGGACACGTGATAGTGGAACTACAAAGAATCCATCGAAATCTGGAGAAGAGCATCAAGCATGAACTTAGCGCCAATGAGCACCGATTTTCCCACACAAACAAGCCAGAAACCAAATCGAGCAGAGTGAGAAAACAATCGAAAAGGTTTGTAACACTCATAATTGCAGCTACCGTTTGCTACAAACACGGCGCTAATTGCAAATATTTACTTCCTCAGGATGAGATATTGGAAGAGCTCAAATAAACAAGTATTAGCTGCTTTGGGAGGATTTATTTTGATGATTTTAATTTTGCACACATTTCACGGTTCGGACATAGCTTACGTCTATCCACAATCGATTTGTACTGAATCGTCAAGATTCTGGCGTTACATGCGAAGCCTGATGGGAAACGACAATAAAGTTTACTTCTAAATCACTCATTCTACTCTATCGAAACTGCTCGTCGTCAAGCAACGTTTGGTCAGTACAAAGTATCTGCTACGTATTGTGTGGGATCACCGGAAGCAGTGTTTTAGGGAATTAATTATGAAATATCAAGACAAGCACGAATATGTCACACGAGCACACACACACCATGAAAACGAGCAAGTAACGGTATGCCATACTTCGATGTGGATAATAAATGGTAATTCACTGAAAATGATAGCCAATTCAGTCCTCCAACTGTCATAGTAGAATTTCATGGGTACGCTTCACCACACCGTAAGTGTAGCAGTAGGAAATGAAAAATATAATTTGCCTTAATCAATATGGGTACCAAACGCGAATCTTACCAATCGTTTCAGGGCGGTTGGTTCTGCTGCGACATAATTCGTCATTCGATTTCCAGCCCTTCGTCAGGAAAGTGGTTCAATTTCATTCGCATCGGAATGCTCGTGATATACTGCATTTGTCTCTGGACAGTGGTTATCAACCCAACAACCGCAAGCAATGTCACGTATGATGCAGAAGGCAATCTTTTCATTGGGATTGGTGAGTGGACCGGAGCTGGATTTGCTACATGTGATTCCAAACATTTTGCCTCATTACATCGTCTTTCGTTCGTCTTTCCACCAGTGATTGTGCACGAAAAGGAACAGACAAGCGTCCCGCCGATGGCCGTAGCTGCGATCAAGAGAGCGATAACTAAAGTTAAGGGCATCACGGTGCAAGATTACTACATACAGTACGATCGAAATCGGCTACAGTTCATCGATAATGAGCAGCGTAAGATTTCCGACCCCGCTCCAAGCGAGCATTATTATTTTCATTGTCTTGATTCGGTTTTTTTCTTGAATCCACCACCCACCACAGTTTGTGCCGCCTTTCGTACAGGAGTTTCTTTGGTGCTAGATGTTACATGGATTGATTCGAAATACATATCTGATGCGGCGAGAGAGTACGGCATCCCCTATCTTCACATAGACCTGTCCGTGCAAACGTATGTGAAGCTGGTGGAATCCTTCCTGCTGGCGCGCACCGGAAACGATGTAGTTTACATATTGCCCAGCCTGCCGGAGGTAGATGCTACGATATATCTGCTCATCACCGATTCGTACCTTCGGGCAATCGTGTTCGGTGAGCTTGATGAGGACACGGTGAATCGAATCAAACACATTCGCCCATATCCAGCGTTCTATGCGATCGTGGCTGGAACGCTACAAATGAACGACATTCTGCAAAAAGCCATCGAAGGTGGGTTGGTGCGTAAGCCCGAAAAGTGGAATCTACTATTTACGGACACGGACGGTGCCAAATTTACCCACGCCGATCGCTATCCCGAAATGAATCGTTTGCAGTTGGACGTTAGTACCTGCTGCACGCTGCTACAGCACCGGCTGCCATGCATTTGCCCCGATCGCTTCGATCCAATGGTCGCGCATCTGGAGAACATGCTGGAGCTACTTCTGCAATGGTCCACCGAAGTGCCTTTACCAGTAGTGCGCGCCCAGAACTGTACACCGGAGCTGGATCCGGAGTCTTACGGACAGGTAATGGCGGCAAAAGAAGCGCTGCAGGTCAAAATGGCCTCAATGGCTCAGTTTTGGATCACCCAGGACAGCGAAATAGTTCGCCCGAATCTCAACCTCTCTATCATCACCTCACCGACGAGTCAGAACACCAGCAGCTCATTGCAACAGGCACCGGCTGCGACGACGATTGGCAGTTTGATGCAGGGTGAAATAGTATTGGCACGGAACGAAAGCCTTCGGCCGAACAAACGATTTTTTCGCATCGGAACAACCGAATCCATCCCGTGGGCTTATCGCAAACGACGCCCATCGGGCGAGATCCTGCTCAATCCGGCCACCGGTGAACCGGTCTGGGAGGGGTACTGTATCGATTTCCTGCATCAGCTGTCGCTGGTGATGAACTTTGACTACGATCTCGTAACACCGCGCAACGGAACGTTCGGGATGCGCGACGCGGACGGCAGATGGGACGGACTGATCGGGGAGCTGGTGGTGGGTGAGATCGATTTCGCGATCGCCGCTCTGAAGATGACCGCCGAACGGGAGGAAGTGGTCGACTTTGTCGCACCGTACTTCGAGCAGACGGGCATACTGATAGCGATGCGGAAGCCGGTCCGCGAGACTTCACTATTCAAGTTCATGACCGTGTTGCGGCTGGAGGTTTGGCTGAGCATCCTGCTCGCCATCGTTGCCACTGCCGTGATGCTGTGGCTGCTGGACAAATTTTCCCCGTACAGTGCGAAAAACAACGGGGAAGCTTATGCGTACGAGTGCAGGTAGGTGCCCGGCAACGGGGAAGGGGGAGGATCGTCCACGAGTTGATTCGCGATTTCTTTCCCGCAGGAAGTTTACGCTGAAGGAAAGCTTCTGGTTTGCGTTAACCTCCTTCACCCCGCAAGGTGGCGGGGAGGCCCCGAAGGCCCTCTCCGGAAGAACGCTCGTCGCTGCGTACTGGTTGTTTGTGGTGCTGATGCTTGCTACGTTTACGGCCAACTTGGCAGCCTTTCTTACGGTCGAGCGCATGCAGACGCCGGTTCAGTCGCTGGAGCAGCTGTCGCGCCAAAGCCGCATAAAGTACACGGTCGTGCAGGACTCCGACACGCACGACTACTTCCGCAACATGAAGCACGCGGAGGACGTGCTGTACCAGATGTGGCGCAACCTGACGCTGTCGAGCGGCAACGATCAGGCGCAGTACCGCGTGTGGGACTATCCGATAAAGGAGCAGTACATCAACATCCTTGCCGCGATTGAGTCGGCCGAGCCGGTCGCAACGGCCGCGGACGGGTTTCGGCGCGTCAACGAGCGGCTCGATGCCGACTTTGCCTTCATACATGACTCGGCGGAGATACGGTACGAAATTTCGCGCAACTGCAACTTCACCGAGGTGGGCGAGGTGTTCGCCGAGCAGCCGTACGGGATCGCGGTGCAGCAGGGCAGCCATCTGCAGGACGAGCTGAGCTTCTTCATACTGGAGCTGCAGAAGGAGCGCTACTTCGAGTCGATTATGGCGAAATTTTGGAACAATTCGGCCCGCGGCCAATGCCCCAACACCGACGACAGCGAGGGCATCACGCTCGAAAGCCTGGGCGGTGTGTTCATCGCAACGCTGGTCGGACTAGCGCTCGCGATGATCACACTGCTCGGCGAGGTGATTTACTACCGGCGCAAGGAAAGCAACCAGCGAACCATCGTCAAGGTGGCTCCGTTCGGCAACGTCGACAAAGCGCTGAACCAACGGGACGACGGCGGCAAACGGTTCGCGCTGAAGGAAAAATCGATCGCCGCGGTGAAACATCTGCTCGATTTGGGCACGCCACCACCGCCGTCCAAAGTGGACCGGCAGCAGAGAGAGCAGCTAAACGCGGCGAAAAACAAACCGATACCGAAGGAAGTTACGATCGGCAGTAAGTTCGTATCTGCGGCCGAGAAACAGCAGAAGCTGTCCTACATTGCTATCATGCCCCGGAATCCCATACACTAGCGTCCTGCTGCTTGCCCCGGGAACGTTAAGTAAATGACGATGTAATGAGCTTGCTAATCGCTATTTGTAGCTACAATAATATCACGATCACAACACACAACGATTTATGCCCTACGCACCAGCAGTTTGGTACCAATTCACCGTTGGCTTCATACAATAAATGTGTGTTGAATCACATTTCAATAACTCCCATGACTAATGCATAATATCACACTGAAGCAGTGCTGGTTTTAGCTGAAAACCAACTGTTAGCTATTTGATAAAACTTTACTTTATCTTTTTTTTTTTAATTTGGTTTTTCCTTTTAAAAAATCAATTAAAATAAAGATTATTTCAAACGAAAAACATCTTAAATTATATTTTGCAAATCTGCAAGAGTTTCAAAAAAAATACGTTAAATTTTCAATCATCCGATATGTTAAATGTATACAACAAAACACCGGATCTTAACGTTCACTTTAATTCGACCACAAAAGGGAGTTTAAAAATCAATGATGCTTTAGCAGCATTGAGGCGCGTAAAAGGACAACGATGTTATTTTTTAAATTCAATATGCTCTTTTATTGCGAGCATCTTGAGGTTTTCTGCCTTAACAAACGTATTCATCTCGGGTTTAGCATCATTCTATCGCAAAAACCCGTGTGTTTGCTGTGAAACAGCGTACATAGGATGCCGCGTTCGGAACAGACGTCTCGTCCAGCTTCTTGTCCCACACATATGTGTCGGTGCACAAGCTCATACCGGGAAAGTCCAGCATGACTGTTATGGAACACCATATAGTGGTAACTATATTTAACTCTCTGCTGCTCACCAAACAAATTACGACAAAGGGTAGACGCTAGAGAACAGTACGAACGATCTCTCGGCTCTTTTATTCCGATTCCGAGTTGAAATGGGCCGCAAGAAGTGAGTGAGCGGTTGATGCGGCTCGGTTTGGTCTGGCATGGTGAAGACGCAACGTCCAAGAGCGTATTGTCGTGAGCGGAAGCATGTGACGATGAAATAAACCATACACGTTTGTGATCGACTGGCGGGGCCGCCTGTGTCTGGGTGTCGATGGCGTTTCCTACTGGGCTGCGCTTGTGCTGTGTCTACCGATCCCAGCCACATCACACACGAGTTAGCTATCAGCTTCATTAAGGCAAATGGTTTGAAAGCTTCACTTAGTGATAGATAAATGGTGCTGGGTGATCCCTTACGTGATCCGGTGTTGGCTACTCTTTCGGGGGGTATGCACACGAATGCACACCGGCATGGCGGCATGGGGGTGTTGTTTTCGATGACTTCATTCGTATCCCTGAAAACACCGTGTGTGTGTGTTGGGTTCGGTAGAATTATAACAAAATCCGTCACCCAACCAGCTCCGCACGAAGTGTGGGAAGAACGAAGGGGTAGTTGGCTCTTTGTTTGATTGATTTTTTTTAACGTTTCCAACACTTTTCCCCACACCCTCCCCGAGATCATGCCACAAATAATTTTTTTCCTTCGATAAAGTTGAGAATGTAAACAGTTCTTAAGGCAACGGAGGAAACATAACTATACAGCGCTCCGGCATCGCGTGCACACACCCTCCAGCAAACGCCATCATTGACAATGATTGCATAATCATTAATTCAGCTTCATTACATTTTCTGACGGCAGGTTCGGCAGGCTTTGGTGCTGCACTATGGAACCGAGTGTATGGATTAGAATGTAGCTGATTGTGAGCTATATGGGTCGAGTGTAGTGGCAGAAGCCGATTGCTGCAAAGAAATAGCCACATGGCTCATTTGTTTCTTTGCTTGGTAAATTTCGTTTAAGAACGAAACATTATACTAACAAAATAAAGATACATTCATAGTTTCATAGAATCCACAAATAAAGGTCCACGAACCAGCTGGTGCGAAAAATTGGCCAACCCCTCCTAGCGCAAACGCTCGACACTAATTGCAATACAAATTCAATCAATAGGTTCCATTTTTTCTCCACTAATCTATCGATCCATTAATGGCGTGCCGTGTGGCCAAATCAAATACTCATCAAAACCTGGACCAGGCCGTAGTGTGCAATACTGCCGGAAGATGCGGTTTAAGCTCACGAAACTCGACCCAGCCACCCGGAGGTGAGGCGTATTAGACCGTAATCCAATGATTTTTCCATAATTCATCCCGAATAGACACACACACACACACGCACACTGCACTACACACAGCAAGCGCGTCATAATGGAACCGACCGTATATTGTCACCGGCCGTGTCCGTGGCTCGGGATGGCACCCAGGCACGCGTGCATGCGTAGAACCCAAGAGCATCCCGAGCCAACCAAAAATTCGGCCAACACAAATGCAACCGACGTTCATGCGCGCTTTCCGTATCGGTGCATCAATTGTATCATTAGGAATCGATCGCACAAGGTGTGTCGTCAGGTCAGGTGCACGAAGGAAGAGCTTCTGCAATCAATCTTTGTTTTTTTTTTTTAGTTTTGCTATTCGTGCAAAGAATCAGAGGGACGATCCGTGTGAGCCTGTCTATTGTATATTGGAGCTTTGACAACGGACATGTCGCTGAACGAGTCCGACGATGGGCAATTTGCCAGCATATGCTCGAAGACTTGGAGCCACAGTTCATTAGCAAATGAGGAAAACAGTAAACCCAAAATCTTGTCAGTTCAATGCGTTTGAAGTTCGAATGGTGTAATGAGCTTACCGTGTGCACTGTTTTGTTGCTCCGTTTAGACTGGCGCCCAATGGTAGTTTCGCAGTTGGTGCTTACCTGTGGAAATAGTTAGGAAACGCTTGCATGATTATAGTTCGATAGCATTAAAGAGTAATGCAGGGTTTAATGCTGCTACTACTATCGCATCTCGGCGGAGAGGGCTAATCTAATCTAAGGATAAATCACATTTACGTGTGATGAGCATCCGCAAATCTCGTGCATATTTTAACAATCCATCATGTTGGTCAACAAATTCGGCACTAGTAAACGGATCGGAGCAGCGGAAGGATTAATGGACGCTATCAAATTTGCGTCAAAGAATGGATATTGACACATCCGTTAGGGAAGGTGAACCGAGTGAGGCTAACCAGAGCAAATCACTGGAAAACTTTGAACCGCACGGGATGCGAGCTTATGCACGCTCAATGCACATTAATACAATATCGCCAGAACAAACGAACAGGGAGTGGAGCTCATGAAATGTTACAGCATTCCTGTATGATTAATGACGTCTTTACGCAGCGCAAATGATGACCGTAAAAAATCAGTCCATTCCCTAAAATTAACTCGCTAGCAAGCGTAGTGGCGGCCAACAGGCAAGCCGCCTTGCTACGCAGGAGCTGAACGGTGGGTGGGCGGAAAATTTGACCCAACCGACAGCCATTTACGACCATGAGGTGATACATTCCAGAGAACGAGCCAATTTTAGTTGAAAAACTCTGGGCAACTTTTTACATAGCTGTTTGTTGTATGTTGCTGTAGTGTGAAATTTATTATGTTTATTTGTACTTTAAATTAACTTCCGAATGTGAAAAATAGCTATTCGTTTTTCTCTAACAAGTTAAGATTCTGAACAAAATTTTCGACGGACTGTGAATTGAAAGTTTGGTGGGTTTTTTTTTTTTAATTGACAATGATTATTAATTTTTAACTATTTTAGTTTTAGTGTGATAAAACTATTGTTTAAAAAAAAATTGCTTTTTTTTCTTCTCATGCTTAGCTTTGTGGGAATGGAAGCTCCAAGATTTACGATATTTCTTTTCACGGATTTTAGTACAAGTTTTAGTACAAAAACAAACATTTCACGACATCGCACCCAAATCTTAAATGTGCTTAGGTAAGTTTGGTGAAAACGTTTCTAGAACATTGGTAGCTCTGGAGGGAAAATTGAAGTTTCATAATCTTCAATAAGAAAAAATGAAGAAATTTTTATAAACCGAAATACCGCATTTGCTTTATTTTAAAGTTTATAATACAGCTTGGAATGTAACAGCCCATGAGGCACCTGCCATATGCTCATTTTTCTATTCTAACAGTGTTCATAACCGAAGCGTTAAAAAATCTTCCTGCGGAAGATATCGGTTTAATGCAATTAGCTATCCGCTAACTGCCTAAACCGTTCAATGTAAAAACTGGATCGATATCGTATCATGGTATAAAAAAGGCGTTCACCATACGGAACACCAACAAAGCCTGCACACACACACATACACACACACGCACAACGAAATGGCACACTCACGGCACCGTCACTCTCGTCGACATTCGCAACATCATTATCATTGGCAGCACAGGGATCATTATAATCATTGCCGACAACACCATGGTCGATTTTTCTCTTCTGGCAACGGCGTAGAGTGTAGCAGGAGAGTTGGTACGCGGTAGTAAGCGAGTCATAGTGGTAGTGCAAATGCCTACACCCGAAGCGTTCCTCGAAAGAAGCTGCGAAAGGCGCAGTAGCAGCAGGCAGCATTCCCGGTAATAAACATGAAATATAAGGGTCTCGCAAAACCCATTAAACTCTCCCGGAAACATGATCAGTTTTGCGATTTATGGTGCTGCTGCTGCTGCTGCTGGTGATGCTGGTGTGTGACGGCGTCCTGGAGAATCTGTTCTTCGGGACGAGTACTTCGAACTTCCAATTCTGCCCCGGGCACGCACGCGTTTCCAGGCTCCAGTCTCTAAGCCGATGCCAAAAAATTGCCGAAAGGGGACGGCCGTAAGGTGAACATTGGGCAGAATGCGTGCAAACGGATTTTTGTTTCCCTTCCAAAGTCGTCTCTACCCGCTTGTAGTGAAATTGAACACACAAGTGTCAACCCAAATTCAATCACTACTTCTACGAAAAGAACAATGCTTTGTAAAATCGTTTTCCATGCTTTTAGCGACCGCAAGTCGCACGATTACGCATTGGTACTGTTTTTTTTTTTATTCTAAGCTTTAGAATCCACACCAATAGATGAATAACATTCTCTTTTATTCGCTTTTAACGTTTGGAGTTAGCGTTCACGCTCATCAGTAAACATCTTCCATCATCTGCTAAGCTTTGCTAAATTAGCCGAAGCTAAACTTGCAACATAAATTATGAGAACAGTATAATTTAACAATCGATAAAAATGCTTAAAAATGCAATTACATACATTGTACAAATACATTAAATACATGCATTTAAGCATATAAATTTTAAAATAAATTGAATCCAACTTATGGATGCCAGATAGAACTACAACATATTTTTCTGTATTCCACAGAAAATATTAAGAAAATATTGTAAAATTGAAAATAGCTGCAACTAAGAAGCTATCCAAATTTTATATTTTTTCGAAACTAAAAGAAATTGGTTCTTCACAAAATAATTGTAATATCCATACATATTCGATTAACAATGATTTCTAGGAGGGCATGCTGTAACAATTTCTACCCATAAAATTCTTGTCAACCAGTAATGCAGTCCAACAACGTCCATATTGTTGGAACAGAATGCAAATGCTTCACAAAGCCATGCTTATTTTCTAGATTAGATATTTAATGATATTTTCCTGAGTTTGGCGCTAATTAGCTAGCATCTTTTGAAATTTAAATTGTGAAAACATCTATCTGATCACCCAACACGCACGTGAGTTTCGAAAAACCAATGTACCAATGAAACCGATCGATATGATAAATATTCTTTTTCGCCGTGTGCATCTGCATCAACAGCAACTATAATACCCACAATCGACGTGCAATCTGCATCAACTAACGAACACAACATTCGAAACTCAATAGACCCTAATTGTCGCTCATTGATCGGAAACACATACGCGCTCTTCAGGCACGCATTGAAGCGGCAGGGGAAAATTTTCCGTAACTTATCCAAAACCATCCACCGCGGAAAAAATAATCTGCGAAACAGGCAACACAACAACAACAACAACAACGACGATAGCGCGAGCGATTGAACGAGCGTCCGTTTCATTGCACCAAACCGAATCGTTGCCAGCCACTGTCGTCGTGTGCTGCTGGTGCTGGTGCTGCTGCTGCACCGCATTTTGTAGCCCTTTCGCCCCTTCGCCCGGCCGGTGTATCCATTTTCCCCGTAATCTCTCCCTTCCTTCCATTCGCATGCATCGCGCCTGTATACCGGCGCCCTGTGCGCGTCCCGTGGCACACACAAGAAAAACAAAGTCAACCGATTTCGCAAATGATTGCTCGCTCGGTACACGTGCAGCACACTGTGCACAACGGTGCAAAATGGAGAGAAAATGAAGAGGAAAAATTGAAACCCTACTCCTCACCGGTTAACGTGCCACGGACGGTGCACGCACACGAACAGTTCGCATATACACGCGCACACACACACACGCACGCACACATGCTCACACTCAGCCAAACAAAACTCAAAGTAAGACAATACCTCCACTAAGAGTTTGCGAATTGCACCGACAACGCACAAACAGATCTTTACTGCTGCCCTTTCCCATCGGCCATGCCGTAGCCGGCGACGGCAATGGCGGCATGCTTCGAGATTGATTTGTTTCTGGAATAATTAATGCAAATTACTGTTTGGATGGATGCAGTTCCTTGCGCTTTTTGCAAGTGCATTAATTGCGGTATCACTCCCGCTCGCTCGCGCTCTGTTACTACTAGCGGCCATACTCACTGCGGCCGAGGAAGGGACGACGGCGGAAGAAGTGGAGAGGATAGGAGAGGAGAGGACGTTGTCAATAAACACCACTTGCGTGTGGACTGACTGCTAAGCGACCGACCAAGCGCGAGCGAGCGCTCTCTCCCTCTCTCGTGGCCGGTACTGTAATGATGTGTACATGAGGCGCTACTTCCCTACTACTACCAGCAGCACTAGAGCCGTACGCGTGTACCAGATGGACGTAGATCACAAGATTCGGATGCATCCGAATGTAGCACACTTATGCCTGCTATGTTTATCAAGTCCACAGGTATCCCAATTCAAACGACTTCAATCGCTGTTGCTTACAATGAGGATGAGGATTAGGTCCTAAGACGCTGCACCCATTTGCGAGGGTCAGTAAACCCAACTGTATCTAACCAGGTATTTTCAGACCAACTCCTATCGAACCTGGATTCTACGTTAGATTAGTACGGTCGAATGGATTATTTTAGTATAAATTCTTCATGCCACCAAGCCGCTCCAATGCTCCTACCGTTGACGAATACATCAAACTAAACTGGAGCGACAGCAAGAACGACACGCCGATAAAAACTTACCTGAATGCCGTGACCTCCGGGTCCCTGTTGACTGATGTGCAGCTGTTGCGTTTGCTTCATCTGCAACATTGTGGAGTTCTGGGCCCCCGGCATCGAGCCCCCACCGTTTGGTCCACCACCGCGCGGAGGCATACCATTGTTCGGTCCACCGTTGCCGCCAGGGCCGTTCGAGTTATTGCCACCACCACCACCAGGACCACCGCCACCACTTCCTCCACCGCCAGGTCCACCACCACCAGGACCACCGGGTCCACCCGCTCCAGTAACGTTGGGTCCACCCGCTGGACCCTGGTTCGGCCCGGCACCTGGTCCACCGCCAGTTCCTCGAGGACCTGGCATAAAACCGGGCCCGGGACTACCAGCGTGATTTGGCAAACCACCGGGTGATCCATATGGCGAATATTGTTGCTGTTGTTGCTGCTGCTGCTGTTGCTGCTGCTGCTGCTGCTGCTGGGGTATGGGTTGCTGCTGTTGGTTGGGCGTCTTACCGAAGCCTCCCGGTGGCCCCGGTCCCATTTTGGGACCATTCGGACCCATCGCCGACTGAAGGCGGTTCAGGGTGGGTTTGAGATCGAAATCATTCTGCGATGCAAACAGCTCCTGCTTGATTAGATCCGCACCAGGGAATGGTGGAACGTTTGCCTTGTGGAACTGGGCCGCACCAACCGCGCCATTACCCGGACCAACACCAGCGCCGGTTCCGGGAGCACCACCGCCTACACCAGCAGCACCACCACCGCCGCTCATCGGAAGCGCACTCCCACCGACCGGGCCATTGCCACCACCGCCCACTGGGCCACCCGTTCCGCCACCGACCGATGCGTTCATAAAATCGTTGCCCGGAAACTGACCAAACTCCGAGAAGGGCGGTGGGCGCTGCTGACCTTGCGGTGGCCCTTGGGGTCCTGCACGCGGGAAGCCCATGCTCATGGCGTTCTTATGCTGATGCTGCTCGGCCATGTGCTTAAGTGTTTGCGCTGCCGGGGATAGTTCGGACATGGGGCCGTTTTGCGCATTACCATATCCACCAGCGCCGGGTCGCTGTTTTGCCATCGATCCGGCAACCGGTCCATTGCCCGGTGCCCCGCTCATTCCATCTCCAAATGCATTTGAATACTGTTGTTGCTGCTGCTGTTGCTGCTGCTGCTGCTGCTGTTGTTGCTGTGGAGTTAGTGGGCCTCCTCGCTTCATGCCCATGTTGTCTAGCAGCCCTGGACTGGGATGTTCCTGTTTGATGCAGTTTTCTTGCTTCACCTCAATCTGTTGATGCTGTTGTAGCTGTTGCTGTAGGTGTTGTTGAAGCTGCTGCGAATGCTGCTGCGTGTGCGGTCGATGATGTTGCTGCTGCTGTTGCAAGGGCGGTAGAATCTGCTGTCCGCCAGCGGAAGGATGGGATTGATGCTGCTGAGATTGTTGCTGCTGAGCATGCTGCATATGCATCTGCTGGTGTTGCATCTGCTGGTGATGCGGCTGTTGCGGGTGATGCTGTTGTTGCTGCTGCTGCATGTGTTGCGCTTGTTGTGACTGCATGAGCTGTTGGTGTTGCTGGTGCTGATGCTGTTGATGCTGCTGGAGCTGCTGCTGCGACTGCATCTGTGACTGCTGCTGGTGTGATGGCTGCTGTTGTTGTCCTTGCGATTGTTGCGGCAGCTGCTGCTGCTGCTGCATCGGTGGTTGCGGTTTTTCCTCGAACTCGAGAAAATCGGACTGGAAGTCCGAGAGATCCGATATGAGATCCTTGAAGGTGTCGCTTTCATCGTTCGTATCATCCCCGATAAAGTCCGACAGCCCCGGAAAGTGCCCGTTGGCCGCCGCATCCTTTTCCAGGGCCGCCGACAGATCCGCAAACTCGTTCTCCGGCTCTTGCTTGAAATCGACGATATTGCCGAGATCATGCATGTGCGGGGACGGTGTAGGGTTGTTGTTTGGTTGCTGCTGCTGCTGGCCAGGCATACCGTTACCGCCTCCGGTTCCGCCAATGCCACCACCGGGGCCACCGTTGGCCCCAGATCCCTCGCTCTTGACAGATGCATTGGTAAGAGCTTTGACCGTAACGTTCGTGCTGATTTGCTGGGGTTGCGAGTTGGCGGCCGATGTCGTGAACTCCAGCTGTTGTACGATCTCGACGGAGAATTTGGTCAGATTCTCGGATCCGTTGTGCTGTAGCTTTACCGGCGGCTGCTCAAAGGAATCGGAGGCGGAATCGATATCGTCAGCTGGCCGCTTGAGGAATTTCTGTTGCTGTGGACGAAAGAATGTAACGACAATAGGTTAAAAACGTTTTAGGACACATTGAGAGATTGTTCGCACGTCTTTAAGCAATGGGGATTTAAAACAAATCATTCACGTGAGCAGATAACGTAGCAAGTGTTTTATCACGAAGTAATCGTCAACAGTATAGTTAATATACTTGTCTGTAATTTTTTAGTAATTGTTATTCTTCTCCTACGTCCTCATACGTGTAAGGACTTTCGGCTTTCCGGGGCTTTCGTCTGTTCGTATGCAATAAGGAACGCTTTCATACGTATGCCACGTTTCAAGAATATTCGTATCATCACATCGACGAAGTATAACATCGACTCGACCGCATCCAAAAGCGATCTACGTGACGAAAGACCCAAATCATGTCATCCAAATCGGTTGTTTTAATCTACGTTAACCGCCATATGTCCTCATTTGTTAAATGAACAACACAGCATTGCGATGAAAAGCGATATGAATCGAAATGATTATGTATTTACGTACATTTTACGTACAT
>JXXA01008294.1:0-12585 GCA_000956255.1 Anopheles punctulatus
GCACTGGGTAGGAGAATTAAATTTGCTCGATTATCCTTAAAGCAATCACAAATACACCTCCCCCAAACTCTCGGGAAGAAAAACCCAACCCCATTTCTCTTCAATCACGCTGCTGCCGGCCATTTCCTCCGCCCACAAGGCAAAAACAGCCCATTAGAACCACCGATGACGTGCTCCATTCGAACCGGTTTGGTTTCGTTTTCCGGTTTTTCCGGCTGGCCGTTTTTGCCGTTCCCTCCAATTTCGAGCGTGCAACGTGTGCACAAATTAGATTCCGTCCCTTGCAGCATCGCGTCCATCACCGAGCTCGCACTCCTGATGAGTTTCGGAGTTCGGCAGCCCGAAAAGAACAAACAGCGCCAAAGTAACCGCCTCCGTCCGTTCCCGGGGACCGCAAACGGTGCACAGAAAGCTTCCCCGACAACGGCACAACGATGCTAATGTTAAGTTCCTGCCGCTGGCGGCTGGGTGGCAGAAAAAAATCCCCCCCTCGGGGGAGCAACACTACAGAAAAAAAGAAAAGGAAAACGCTCTCAAGACCTTCTAATGACACATCGCGCAAGTATTTTCCGGTTCAGTGTTCATCCGGGACCAGCGTCACCAACACAACCGGGATGCAGTTTACCGTCGCGTTTGTGGTTTTACCCAGCGGCTTTTCTTGCTGCCTTCATAAAGCTAAACGTGATGTGATGAGTGCAGACATGCACACGGACGCGGACGAGAAAAAGGATCCCTCAAGCGAGCCAAATAATCAGCAGCCGGAACAGGAGGTGGAACGTATCGTCGTCGTCGTCGTCGTGGTCGCTCGAAACAGTGGTTTGCTGTTGATTCGTTGCGTGGTAGGGTGGTGTAAGCGGCTGGGACATGCTACAAATCTCGATCCGTGCCTTTCTAAGCTACCTAAGAACACTTCCCTACCAGGATCCCGTCAGTGATGGCAATGGTGCCGCTGTAGGGAGGAACGCGTTAGTGACGCCGAAATTGCAAATTGTGATTTCGCAAAATGAAACCCTACCAAACCGTTGAGTGGTTAAATGCAACGTGCATCCGGTGCAAGAACTGTTCCAACGCCATCGTGCCGGCCGCAAGATTTGCTTCCCAACCCTTTGGCCGCTCCCTTGCTCCATCGTTCGCATGTCGAGAATGATGAAACAGTATGGTAGGCAGGCAAACGGATACGCTTCCTTGTGCTACGGGAACCCGGCGGGAAACCAACTTTTTGTCAAGTACTACACGTTTCCTCGCACCAGCACTCGGCGCAATGATGTGACCGGGCGAAATTCGGTACGATTAAAACGAGCGTTGTGTGTACGAATTGTAAAACGCTACACAGACCTGAGCGCTTCCATCGGTTCCCATTGCGAGAGGATACCCACTTGGCAAGCGACTAGGAATGTCTCGTATTTTATCCGTTTTTTTTAGGCACAGTGGCAATTAATGAAAATCCACTTAGAAGCTTTATTAAGCAAGTTACACGGTACGAAAAGGATGCATTTTCATCAGTTTCGAATTACAAGTTGTTCGAACCGCATTAGCAACGCAAATATGCTGAACTGTTAAGTTTTGGATATCAAAACATTTTTTGATTTTCTAATAGATACATAACATTTACTTTTCACATGACATTGTTGGCAAAAAGCTTACTGTACTAGACTGCTTCCCCCAAAATGAACTTAAAATTATAAAATATCAATATCTCTTCTAAAAGATGCCTTTTTTAAAGGTCGAAAGTACTTTGAATCCTATTTGTAAAGGTCACACACTTTTTATATAAATCTTTTTGGGTACTGTTTGTCTGAACGGAGCGGGACGAACGAGCACAGAAATTCTTGAAATGGTATCGTTTATACAGTACCTAAGTATACGATATCGAAATTAATCTGTCAAATATTGGTTATTCTTCAAAGAATTATAGTTACTTTTAACTGTCAAATTCTATCTTTTATGGTAGCATTTATATCCACAGTTATCTACTATGGTATATAATGACGGTAGTAGTTGATAGGAATACTTAAATGAATATAGCAACAAAAGGAGGTACGCTTCTTTTGTTTCCGGAAATGATTAACTACTGAAAAAAGAAAACTTTCTGATAATCTATAATTGTGTATTGTTGCATCTACCGTTGTGTTATTACCTAAAGCAACATTAATTTACAGCAAAATGAGAATAAAACAAACAAAAGGACTTCATACACTTTAGCATCGGGAATTGAATTTATGTCTAAAAAAAACATCTCTACCCATACATAAATAAATACAAAAACACGCTGTAGAAACAAAACCAGTCCCCTCAACCAACTGTGGTGAAACATGTTTCTGAAAGCGAAAGCAAATGTATGATGAATTTCAAACTGTTTTCAAAGGATTACTAATAGCTTTCTGGGGAAGAACAAAAGTTAGTTACGGTGGAAAAAACAACAAAAAAAACAAAAGCATACGCTATAATCCTAGCCTTTCCACATCCTGTTTGTCCTACATTCGTGTCCGTACTAAAATGGCTGGTGGTTTCCTAAAAACAAGCTTCGGAATGCCTTCTGTGCGGCCAAAGGCGTAGCAAAACAAAGTCAAAACAATTAGAGAAAAATAGTGACCCCAACCAGTCGAACCAGCCTGCCTTTTTTGTTCGGCTCCAGTAGTGTGGCATTTTTTTCCCCGCACCGTACCTTTCCAGCGTGCTCGGAATGGATATCGAAAGGGAAGTAAAAACAGGTGGTGGAATATACATACATACACACACACACCCGAAAGGATAACTTTCATAACGACACTTCAGTTTATGAAGCAAACTTTAGTCTGTCTGGTGGAAGTTTTGCTGCGAACGAGACACGACTGCAGTGGCGTTGATGCCGGCCTTATTCGAACAGGCCCTGGCCGGTTCGGTATGTTCGGTATTTTCCCTCGATCGGTGAGAAGCAGTAGCAGTTCATATGAGAAACAGGAAAAAGCTACCGAACCGCTGAAGCGTATTGCGTGAAACAGGTTCGAGTGTTGGTAAAGGAAAAGTCCTTGCTTTGCTTTTTTGTGCAACGGTGTTTTTTTCCCTCTCTCTCTCTCTTACACACTTTCTCTACACCTCCACTGGCTATCACGGCTTCATTCTCACACGGTGTAGGGCGGCGGTCGGTCAGCAAGCCAGGAATGTGTACCAACCGGAAACCGAAACTACACTACACACGATGCACAACGATGCGAATGGGGCTGGCTGCTCCCGCTGTTGCTGCTGCTGGCTTTAGGAAACGACCAATAAACTTTTATTTATGACCCTTTACAGAATGTCTGCTTTGCGTTTCCGATTGCATGGGAAATGGGTTTTCTTCGGTCTGCCCCACCCCTGCATCGGTGCGCGATGTGTAGCGGACGATATCCCGATCGAACCCTCTCGCCAAAGCCACGTTCCGACGGTAGTGTCTTTGAATGGTGTTGTGGTGTTTGTCGGTTTTGCTTGGGAGTTTTACCGGCGTGGTATGGGCAAGGTGCATGGGCGAAACTCAACGAACCGGGTGGCTAAAAATATTATTTCCACGATCGGTTTTTTTTTGCTGCGGTGCACGTCTCGGGCCGCGGGCAGATAACCGGAAGAGTAAGCAAAATTATGATTATTTGATTTGCTCATTTAAAGCGAACTGGCATTTAACGTCCCGCTTTGAAGGGTAGTATTTTTTTTATTTCACGGTGCACTTAAAGTGAATTTAATCATTCAAATGCTAGTTTTACGTAAAATGTTTTTTTGCTTTGACAGTAGAAGTACAAATGATAAAAGCTCGATCATATTTAAAATAATAAAAAGTATGTTTGTTTAAATTATGACTAAAAGTCGCATGTATCCTTACATGGAGGTAACAGTTTTGAGGAAAAATATAATGCGTACATTTACTATTTTTATTTTTTTTTTAAATCAAGCTCTATAAACACTAATCGCGTTCCACAAAGTAAACTCGTTCGTTGCACTTTTAACCTAAACAAAATAAACTTAAAGGTATGATGTGCTCTTTTGCGAATCATAAATTTGACCCCTTTATTTGCAAGTAGTTTATTGTTAATATTTTATCACCGAAGTTCAACCATACAATTTTGATTTGAAACATAATTTTGAGTATTTTTTTTTACAAGCAAAAAATTGTATACAATGAATGTAGCATATTAAACATCAATTTCAATGATATATGCTTTAAGATATAATTATGTGTAGGAAGCTTATTCACTCACCCGGCGTGACAACGCTGTCCGTAGCAAGTCCTACACTAGAGAAGAATGATAAGGAGATGTGAAAGATACGTTGGAAAAATAAAATTAGTCAGTATATTGTACTGAAGTTTAGAACCAAAATAAAACTACTAACAAAAAAATATTTCCATTTACACTAGACAAAACTTACTTTGGCCCAAATTTGACCACAACCCATACGTTACTCCCACTGTTCACAACACTATTTTGATCGCACAACTTTCTTCAAACACGTACGAACTAAACGTTCTTCGCTCCTCGCCTCACCCGTCGCCTCGCTCAGCCACGGCGCAAAACGTATTGAATTAGAATATCTTCAGCACCGCAAGTCAAAAACCGCATCCACTCGGAACCAAGTGTGTGTGTGTGTGTTTTCTCCGGGATTTCCGGGACATCCGGGTCCGGTCTCGTGGGACCCGCGTCGATGTCCGTTGGTAAAGAAATTATATCATCCCAAGCACGGAGAAAAGCTAAGAATAAAATAAAACCAGCAAAGAAAGCACACGCTGCGTAGTGCGGCAGGGAGCATGACTCGGGACGATTTGGCTTTGTGATTTCCTCCAAGCCACCTACCCGATCGATGGGTGGCTTTTGACTTAGCAGCTTCCGGAATCTGGCATCTGCACGTCGAAGTCGATGTCACACGTCCCCCAAGGCTTTCGTTCTTTGGTCCGCTCCACCCGCCTACCGGTGGGGATAAAAGTGCACATAATTGGTATGCGTCGTTGTGGTTTCGTCGTTGTGGAGCCACATGCAACACCTTCTTTGCAGCGGCGAGCAAAGAACTCACTGGGACACTAAAACGGTCGTTTCATCGGAAACGAGATCGATGAAAATTTAATTTAACTATACCGGTGGAGCAACGGGTAGCAAATCGAGGTACAAAAGCAGGAAGGAAAAAAACGAAAGGTTAGCAGCATAGGGTTAACGAGTTTTATCATGGCTTCATGTGGATGGGGACCACCGGAAAAGACATCCTTAAACGAGCGTTTGAGGTTCGACTTCCACTTCCGGTGAAAGAGAAGAATGTGTGTGTGTGTGTGTACGTGTGTGTGCTGATTAAAAACGTATGTTTTATTTTATGACTACAACTTTCCTACAACGGAGCACACCGGGCGTCTCGTACGAGGTTGGGTACGAGGCCGGGCATCAGCTGTGACTCTTCTGACCTGATGGCAGTGTTTTAAAGGCTAATCTGTCCCCACGTGTGTGTGGCTCGCCTCTTCCCCCTCCCCTCTTTCCACCCGATCGAGCCAAATGGACGTCGGTGCTTTAAGCGTGTCGATTTCCGAAGCAAAAGTTAGCGACGCTGGTTGGTTGCGGAAGGGTAGCTGGGGGTGGCAACAGCAACTTTTAGCAACAACATTTTGTGGTTTTGCTGCGGTGCGCCGGCAGTTCCTGGTGTGGTTTTCGTCCATTCCATTCCGGGAAACCCCGTGGTACAACGCACAGTTGGTCATTGCTGAAGTTTTCCCATAATTTCCGAACGAAATAAGACACGGTACGAGAGTGGAAGATTAAGAAACCGGGCGCCCATGGTACCGGAACGGCTTCCGGCAAGGATTTCCCATCCTGCTGCTGCTGCTGCGTGTCGCTGTCGCATCCGTCGAAGGCATCGAAGTATTTATGAGGATCATAAATTTTATTTGCATCATTGCGCGCTTTGTGCCTTTAAATGAAGCTGCTGATGTGGGCGAGAGAACAGTGAAGCAAATGGGCCCGGTGTCTGGGGGAACCACCACTGCCTGCTCAACCCACCGCTGGGGGATGTTTTATTTTCCGAACAATTTCATTTGTGTTGCTTCGTTGATTTAAATTCTTTACATGATTTACTTCAGGTCGTGTTTTCTGTCGGTCGGTTTTATTTCGGAGAGAGGAGGAATATTTCTGTGTAGCTGAGTGTTTGTATGTGTATATCATGCTGTTTTATCAGTAAGTCGATAATGCATATTGAGTGTGTTGAATATTATATACTATCTAGAGCGCTTGTGGAGGGCACACATTGTTAAAATCGATTTACATTTTGGCACTGCACAAGCGAAATGAAAAAAAAAAACAGATTTTAAATAGCATTCTGAACAACGGAACATATCGGCTGAGTTATCATATTTAATTTACAAGACTCCTTTTTGTTGGTTGAATATGAATGAAATAACGAAATATGATTCGAAAAATCTGTGAAATAAAACCAACGCATCAATTCTTGTAACGATTTAAATAAGTTAATTACAGTAAAGTGAGATAACATAAGTTGGGATTTCTGAATTATAAAAATTTAAAAAATAAAACCAAAAATTCATGCAAAATCTCAAAAAATGATAAATGTATGATTAATTTGAGTTTTTTCGAAACATTCACTTTCACACACCATGAATTCTCGAATCGATTGTAAAAAAAACAAAAAGGAACCAACAGTGGTAGCAAAATGAAAGAAATGACCATATTATATTGAATAATGTTTCCAACAATTCAAACAATATACATTGCAAACGTGTTTCTGTTGCAAAGATATCATCACCATCACCGTCGAAAAAGCCCGTAAACGGATCAGTATAGACCGAAATATCAGTACAGAGCAAATGCGGTCCAAAACAATTCATGTTTCGGTATTGTTAATGCTTTCGAAACTTGCTTAACGCGCCGAATTCCCACCCGAGATAACATCCTATAGCTGGGTGGGCAGAACAACGCAGAACAACCGGAACTGTGCGCCGGCACACAGCCAGCACACGGCGAAAACAATCAAAAGTTTGAAATTAGTTTCCCCATTTTTTACCCATTCTGCCAACACGAATCAGAGCCGGTTTCGTCGACCCGTTTGTCAGTTTTCCTACTCCGTAGGAGTCGAGGATCGATAAATTAGAGGAACCCTCAAGAGTGTCACAATCAGCAAAAAACGGAAACCCCAAACGTAAGCGTTCGCCGGCAAGGCAAACTTATTTCTACCAAATAATCATACGCAAATTCCGAATGAGGTTTCGGTTTCATATACATATTTGTGTGGCAGCTGAGTGGGCAGAGCCTGCTGTGATGATATTTGCTGTAAGCGACATGATTATGATGCTTCCACCTCACACACACACAATGAAGCACGAGTCAGTCGAGCGTCGCGTAATGGGTTGGTGATTTATTCAACGTTCGTTAATTGAAGTTTGTTTATTATTGATGAGAGCTGCTTATTAAATTTGTAATGGTTCACCGTGCGGAATGCTACGTCGATACGTTGACAAGGGACCGATATAAATATAGACCGGAAAACCTAGATGGGGCTTTTAGGAAGGTGGATCGAAACGTCGCGTTGCATTCGTTGCATTCACTGCATAAATTCAGCCCAGTGCGGTATGGATTCAATCCGAATTATCCATGCCCTGTGTGCTTCCACACGGTTTAGTGAGGAGATTATACAGAAACGCTTGCTCTTTGGAAAAGCTAATCAACATTTCCAAACGTTGGGTGCGGGTTTATGTGCGATCCTACTCGCGGGCAACGCTCCTGGCAATCGGATGCAATTTAATTTTACATCTCAACACACAAAGAGCGTTTGGCGCTGGATGGAGTTGTTGTTGCATAACCCGTGCGTTAACATGTTCTGCCGCAAATAGCTTGTAAATAACGATTATTTTGAATTGTGTTAATCTATGGAATGCGATTTCGAACGTTCACTGTTTGAGTAGAAGGGTGAGAACGCTATGTTCGCTTCAATCGGAGCTAATGGAGTTTGCGTTTTTATTGCAATAAATTCAAAATGACGTTATCGGATGATACAGGATTGTAGATATGCAAGCCTGTTATCATTCTGAAGGTACGACAAGCTTGTATAAAAAATTCACTTCGAAAGAATGTTCTTAATAAGACATGTCCCTGTGCTTGCGTATAATCACTCATCACGCAACTCGTTGGGAAGGTTAATAATGAAGTAAAAGTCATCGTAAAATTAAGATACCATTTGTTCATTATTCCAGTTGATATAATGTGAAGAGAAAGATTTTAAACATGATATATGATTTCAATAAAAACTAAATTTGTACTCAAAACATGCATTCCAAAGAAGAAAATGTCATCTCATAGAAAACACCACAATCGGCAAGAGAATCATTTTAAATGTAATTATATTTAGATGGTAGTTCATTATTATTTTACACTTCTCATAGACGTCATCTTGATTCATCACTCCAGTTGTCAGCAGCGTGTGAGAAATATAACTAGCTTTCTCTTCCCGTGTTCCCTATGGCATCGTATAAAATATATATGTATATTATATAATATATGCTATCTTTTGTTTTCATGTATATACCTTTACCGGCACAAGCACCGCGAAGGTGTATGTGTGTGTGTGTGTGTCTCGCACGCATGCACGGGTTACATTATAAGCTATATTTTGTTTGTGTTTTATACTGTTGCGTTTTGTTTTCCTCTTTGTTTTTCAGGATTGTAGGAGTGTTTTTATTCTCTCTAATTCTCCTTTATTTGAAATGCGTTGACACTGGGATTGAAGAAATCATTGCAGGCGAGGATTTGATAATGGCATGCGAATGGTTGTGGATACTGTTTGTTGGAAAAATTGAGCCAGGAATGTGGTTACAGAACATTGGTTTGCATAATTCTTGTTTTTTTTTGTTGTATCAAATCATTCATACATTGTTGGATGATTTGTTGGTGCAGTGCTTCTGAGCCTATTCTTTTTCGATAAGATGATCACACTTGAAAGCACAGCTTGTGGCACAAAGGGGTCTCCCCGCCCGGAAGTAGTAAAAGTATTTAACTTCGCAGCACGAAAGAACCGGCAGCACGTGCAAAAACGCAAGAGAAAGGAAAAGCCAGCCACCAAGCACCCTGGGATAATCATTTATTCCTAGACGAAACTCGGCACGCCCGGATAAACGGTCACGAAAGGCCGTTCAGCGGTTCCGCACCTACAAAAGCGCACGTAGCGGCAGGGGTACGGGTTGAATAGCACCATCAACTTTAACCCGATGACTCGCGCCATTTGCGAACTATCTTCCCCGACAAGTGCTCTCACCCATCCCTCCGGCGGGCCGTTTTTGCAGTAATTACACTTTGGGAAACTTACTTCTCGCTTCTCCAACGCTGCCGCGAAAGCAAAGGTTTTATTTGCCCCGTCACACTAATGGATCTGGCGCAAGCAACGCAATGTTCCTTGCCAGAGAACGGGCCCGGTACTTCGGTTTGATTGACTTACGGCAGTTGAGGCGGGTGGGTTGAGGATCTGACTTACGACCAAACTTCCCGACGGCTTCCAAGCCACACAACGCACACCCGACTCCACACACCGTTGCAAATCCGGAGCGTACCGCGAAAGCAAAAACGATAAACCGAAGGGCCGACGGGCCGACACGGGCCGACGGGCCGGCACGGGCCTAGGTTTCCGGTCGATGGGGGTGAAACATGAAAAATTACTTACACCAACTTTGACGCAAAATAAACAGTTCGGTGGCTCCGTGGGCGCTATTGGGCCTTGGTGGTGGTGGTGGTGGTAGTGGCATCCTGCGTCCTACTCGCCGTGGTGGCTCATATTTCAGAAATTTTTCGAAACAACTACTCATGCTGGGGAATTACATACAGTCTAGGGAGCCGAAGGTGCTATTCCAGCCATGGTTGGTCGCAGTAAGATGGCTTCCGGAGCGTTTCGGAGGGTGTGTGTGTGCGTATCAAGCTCCCTCCACTACCGGGGGTTTTAATTACTTTTCATTGTTTACGTTCTTAACGCATCAGCTCACCTATCTTCGTAGGACATTCTGCTCGTTCGATGTACTTTCGTTTCTAATTTTTTCTTATCTCTTTGTCGTTTCTGCTATTTGTGTTCACTTTGATTACTATCACACTACGGTATGCTGTATGTTTCATGATGCTTCCTTTTTAACTAGTGAATGCTTCCGGTCTTTCTTATTATTCTCCCTCTCTAATTTCCTTTCTTCGACCGAACGACCTGCGTTTTGTTTGCTAATGATTTGCATCGATTTACTGTTGAAGTACTGTCTAGATTTTGCATATACACTCGCACAAACGCGCGCGCGCGCGTGCTCGCTGCTTACATACAAAGAAGGAAGAATCAGAGGAAAGCTAAGGCCACGTATTATGTTGATGTATTTTTTGTCGTTTTCTAGTTTTCATTTTTGTTTCATTTTCAGATCCGAATTATCTTCTGTTTGTGTTCGTTTCGTTTTAGTTCTATTTAGGTTTTGCGAGTTTCATTTTTACACACTTTTCTTTTAACATCTGTACAGCACGTGTTTTTAAGGGGAAATTAGATTTTCTTTACACCATTCTTTTTAGTACACTTTGCTTACTATTTGGTTGCTAAGTAATTGCGGTACGCACTTATCTGAGTCTTTCATTTTGTTTTGTTTTTTTTTTTTACACACTGATCCACGAACAAATACACTCGCGCGCGCACGCGTTTCACTGATGGCACTGAGTCGGTCTGTGACGCGGGCACGGGAGAATGTTAGAAAGTAGTCGAATGATTGAAATCGTTTGGAACCGTATTGTCATTGTCAATACTTAATGCTTGAAAAAGGCGCGTTATTTTCGCGCGCGCTTGCGGTATGACACGCTAGGCGAATTAATTAAAATACTTGAATGAAATGGGAACGTAATTGTTGAGCGCAGTGGGGTGGTGTAGGATCGCTTTCGTTTCGGTGGTTCTTTTACGCTCTCTGGCCACTTTAGGGAGATTCGAAACGAAGATTCTGCTCGAGAAGGGAACGCGTGTAGTGTTGTGGCTGCGGCTTTATACAAGTTAATACTATTATGTTCTTAAAATTAATGTACTTTGAAGTACTGTTTGTCGCTTGTCCTCCACCGCGTATCGCACTCGCAACGTCGAAAAAAGCATTATCGTCCTGCTTTTAGCTACTTTTAGTGGTTTTGCTCTACTAGTAATGGAATCCCACCCGCAATCTTTTTTACACTCGGACTCGCAGCGGGCTCTAGCGTCGGTGCTCCGTTCCCTCCACAAGCTGTCCGTTTCGAGGCGACACCATTACGTGTTTATTATTTATTGTTATGTATAGCATTTCAAACTGCACCACTCGGCTGGTGGCGGGTTCGACTGTACAGCGAGACGGGATAGAGAGTGAGACAAGTCGAAAAAAAGTCCATCTAGTGCTCCGTCATACCGGATGTCGATCTCGAGCGGAATAAGTAATGAAGTGTGCTGGGAGAGGGTGGAAAAACGAAGAACAAGAAACACCTCCATCCCTTTTGTGACCCAGCCCGACCAGTATGCTGAACGAAAGAACGTACATGGTATTTACAAATGTGAAAATTACTTGCTCTCCTGCTCGCTGCCTGACTCGGAACTAGCTCTGACGAAGACAGTGTATAGAGTCCTTTGAACGCTCTTCTGTTCGTGGCATGAAGGCAAAGGGAGATAAATAAAAATAAACGGATCCAACGGCACCATCATTCTGGAGGAAGTGGAACCGATGGCACACCACAAATAAGCAGGTACACGCTAACGCTCCTGGAATGGAATAGTCGAAAATGTCTGCCTGTCTGTGCCTCTGCCGCAGTGAAAGTGTACTGTGCGCACATAAACACGGCACAGAAGAAAGACGGACAAGATCCTTGAGGCTGGTGCTGGGAGCTGGGACAGTGTACACAGCAGACAACAAACGAATGATGTCGAAAAACCGGGAGGTCCAGGAAATGAACTTACTACAAAACCCAACACAACCGTCCGACCGGAGCCGGAGAGCAGCCAGAACGGCTGTCGCCTTGCCTCGGCAAGAGATCGTCCGACGACCGGCGACGAAGCAGGTTGGCTTCTACCTTCTGCTGCTGCATAAACAAATTATGTATTCAAACAAGAGATCCAAAGGGGGTTGTGGGACAACAGAGCGTGGCATGGTTGGCGTGGCACACTAGAGCTTTCCTTACATTTCTCTTCCTTCGTAGACTCTTTTGCTGAAAAGAAGCTACAGCACTTGCGTTTGATTCGGTTCGGTTGTCGTTTGTTTCTTCGCCTATGTGCGCTTAAGTACGTTTAGCGTTTTGGCCAACACACCAAGAGAGTCACTCGTCTCACTACCGAGCGAATTCGAGCGTAGCATCAGAAGATGCGGGACACGATGTCAAGTGTCGCCACTACGCAGAAGCCATCGCCTGGATGCAACCTTGTTCAGGAGGCTTCGACCTCCATCGACGACGAGCACCTCTCTGTGGCAGGCTATTGAACTGGGTTTGGTTTTCCTTGTGTGGTACTGAACTGCCTTAGTGACGACACTTCCAGGTACGCAAACGCGTTCTGCTCGAATATTATTGTTTCCTAGCGCACAGGAATAACGTTTCCAATATTTACTCCGAACCGGGATGGATAAGGTTTTGCTATTTTTGA
>JXXA01008300.1:0-18524 GCA_000956255.1 Anopheles punctulatus
TTTTTTTTTTTGCAATCAGCCAGCGCAATAGTCGTTTAAACGTCGTGGCTCAGCAAGGGCACATCGTGGTGCTTTCGGTTGAGACTGGTACAGGGAAGCATCCACAGCATCGGATGCCCACGGCCACAAACTTCCGCCAGCAGGGCCATCTTTGGCCGATGAATGCGGTACGGTCCCTTCTGCTGGACGGCTTCGACAGCCGTCTCGTCGTACAGGATGGCATGCATCTGATCGACCATGATTGCTATAACGAACAGCCCGAATAGGGCCGACTCGAGCAGCAACAGCACACTGTGCATCATGCGGCTCTGGGCTTGCGCGATGTCCGTGTGGCAGTCCTCGCACGGGTACACCCAAGACACAACGATCAGGAAAATCGAATATACGGCGAGGGCACACACGTACATCAGAAACTGCAGGAAGTACTTCTGGTTTCGTTCACCGACGCAGTTGTTGATCCACGGGCAGTGGTGATCCATGCGCCGTATGCAGCGCTTACAGATACGACAGTGATGGGCCCGCGGAGGCCGATACGTTTCGCACCGGGTGCACATCGTCCACTCTTCCCGCTCGTGGCCGTAGTTCTTCTCCGAGTGCAGATCGGAGAAATCGATACGGATCTGGGGCAACGGGACCGTGCCCGGGTCGAGCAGTACCGCCTTCAGATGCGCCATTCCCAGTAGAAACACAATCGTATTGAACGCCACCACATGGAATGGTGCCCAAAGGCTACAACGGGTGGGACGGAGTGTACCGGAAAAGAGAAGATTGAATTTTAGATTGTGCATTCTGACGATAAATGTTACCATTACTAGGGGTGAAGAACGTACCTGTTGGGCATTGTTTGCAGTATTATCCAATGCGTTACCACATAGTCCGCGTACAGCACGGCCATGTAGGTGACTAGCACGCAAACGATACCGCAGGGATCTTTGACGAAAGTCATCTCTGCTTGTTGGGTTGCCAGACAGTCTGCATACAAAAAAAAACTTCCCAAAGGCTGATTGCACCAATCGCGCGTCGATTGTCGATTGAGTAATTGGCGAAGCAAGGGCCTCCACAACTAGGCTTATCTGCCTGGAGGAGAAGCAATTGTCGTCGTTGCGTGTTATCACACTTTCACAAACTCGCTCAAAACACAAACTACTTCCGCTACAAACAACACAAAACTATACCACCCTTTCGCCACCACGCGTGGTACAGTGCAACGGAGGACACGACAATACACCCAATCGGAAAGCCCATTATTTTGGACCCCTAGCAGGTCCACCAGCTCGAACCAAAACACGATCTATGACACAAAAACCCATGATGTTGTGAACAAAACTCGGCACAACAGAATTTCCGATCACTAGAAGCAATAAATGAACCACTTTTTGACAGAAAGCCGACAAAATAATTGCCCTTTT
Organism: Anopheles punctulatus; assembly: GCA_000956255.1. Lineage (NCBI taxonomy): Eukaryota > Metazoa > Arthropoda > Insecta > Diptera > Culicidae > Anopheles > Anopheles punctulatus. The sequence continues at coordinate 1,410 of JXXA01008300.1, forward strand.
TCTTCGCGCAAGAGCAATTCGAATTTCGTTCCCAACACACAGTACACAAACGCCCCTCCACTACTAGGTACACGCATCAGCTGAACGCAGCTCAAGTGCGGTCAAGTGTGAGTGAGACGGAGCGAAAGTGAGAGAACATAATGACAACTGTCAACGCGTATACTGTAAACATTTGTTGTGATTTTTTTTAAACTTAAATTTGAAATCTCGACCTCATGACCAACAAGAAGAAGATATTGAAACTTAAATTGTAAGCATTAATAAAGTACTTTAAACTGGTAAAGGCTTTATGTTAGCTGAAAATAGCGTGCACAGTGATATCCTCTTTTGTTTAAACCATTCGATTGGAGAATTGCTGAAGTTGTGTGAATCTTGCATACAGTTCATGATAGCGATCGATTGTGCTGCTCTTTTATCACCAGACAAAATTTTGCTTCGACGAGTCTCTACTATCGTAAAGATGCATTATTAAAGTTATCGAAACAATAAGAAAATCCAGCAACTTTACAGTGTACCTGCACCTGTCATGCTGCCTATTATGACAGGAGCACAAATAAAAACGAAGCTTCAGCGAATAAGAGCCCCGAGAAGAGGAAGAACAACTGTCTTTTTCGTCTGAATTGATTCATCATCGCGAAGAAAAGACGAAGCAATCGCTGTGTGTGTTGTGTAGCGATATTCCTGTTTTTGCAGCAAAAAACACTTTCTCCCTTGTTCCAAATTGTGCACTTTGTCGTCTGGTGCAGTGTGTTCCGTGTCTGGGATTGGTCCGTACTGTGGGTGAAAAAGTCGTGTGCAGTGTGTTGAATCCACTGAAAATTTGCAATACTGTGTGCAGTGTGTGTGGTGGAGGTGGTTCGAAAACGTCAATTTGTTGGAACAAAAGAGGACCATCGCCAAAATATCGCCAATTGCTCGTTGCCGGAAGCGTAGTAAAAGTTGCATCAACCATCCGGCGGTAGGAGAGAAGTGATAAACGAGTTTCATTTTTCCCTCATCCAACCGCCCACCCCAGCGAACAGCGGGGAGAAGGCAAAAGAGACACAGAACCCGAAACCACACTCCTCGTACAATCCTTCCGGGGGAGGTGCTGGTTTCATCGGTACGTGGCGCTGCAGGAATTTCGTCGCTGTGTTCAGGAGAACCTGCGGTCACGGCCTGAAACATGAGTTTGTTCGGAACGTCATCTTCACTCTACGCGGATATAGGTAAGCGGTGCTGAAGACCGGATGGGTGCTGTGAGTGTACACCCGGTTTGCTTGAAGGACATCAGCTACAAAAGTTTCGCCCTCACGCCCCATGTGACGACTCAATAACCTTTTAGCATCTTTCACACGGATTGAGCTTTGGGGTGGCCTCGTACAAAGCACGATCCATTGACACGCCGCCTTCTCGCGACGCATTCCTGCAATTGATGTTTATTAATTAAATTAGGATGTGAAAGCAAAGCAGCAGTGCAACGCAGCGTCCACTGCGTCGTTGGTAAAATATTGAATAGACGATGGAAGCACGGGTGCAGAAAGGAATGACGTACTCGCTGGTGATAACGCTGGCTTAACCGAACGTCGCAGGAAAATCAATATGTGTTAGGAAGCATAGAAAACCGTAAAACTCGATGGTAATGGATCCACTCCGGAAACCATCCTTCCATTGTTGTCTAACGGTCATTGCAATCGCTATTCTTGGCGTCTGGCGCCTTCTATCCCATATCTCGCTGCAGCAGGTCGTCGACGTTTGTTCGCGCACTGAATGATCGCCCTTGTTCTCGTTTCACTTTATTTGGCCTAGCCGGCCGACACGCAGATGTGTTCGCATGTTTATTTACATGTTCTTTAACGCATTTTCTTTTCATCCGTCGAGCCTTAGATTACGGATTGCGTGAAAGATTCCAGAACAACAAACACGGGAATAGATCACAAAGTAGTCGCTGGAGATGGTGACTAATGTATAGCAATACAGACAGCCACTGGAGCCTACTTATCTCCTGCCGATTGTTGCTTGTGTGTCTTCGACCGCCGAGAAACCGTACAAGTTCTAATCGAATATTAGGGGTTTTTTTCGTCACATCGTTATGCTAGAAGTACACTGTATTCAGCAGATAAGAACATGCTTCTTACTGCGTGTTTTGTATTAATAACTCCACTAACGCCGACTTGCAACGGAACTATTTGGATGATTTCGAAACACAGAATTTCGCATGTTGTGTTCATCGATTAATGGCCTATCATAACGGCACGAACCTCCGTCCGAGATTGTACGGTATGAATCATTTGTACGGGTTCGTTACGGCTTGAGCTTACCTGCCTCCCCGCAATGATTCGTCATTGCGAAGATCGTAGCGATAAATAATACTGGGCAAAAGCGGGTTCTACTTGTTGAAATATGACCTCGCGAAAGATGTGTAACATTCGACCGCAAACCTAATCCGTATCGGTAGCTGTTTATTTAATGAAACAAACCATCCCGGCAGGTAAATAATTTTATGATATTTTTTATTTCTATTGTAGAGAAAACGACCAGCGAAAACAATACAACGGAAAACTGGGGCGTCATACTCGACATCTGCGATCGGGTGAATAATGGATCGGTGACACCGAAGGATTGTTTGAAGTGCATTATCAAACGGCTAAACTCGCCCAACCCGCATGTTGTTATGAAAGCAATAACGGTGCGTGTTTGTAAGGAGTGTTGTAATGAGAAAAACTAATAACGATACGTTTTTTCGTTTTCAGCTGCTCGATGCGTGCGTCAACAACTGCGGCAAACAGTTCCACCTGGAAGTCGCCTCGCGGGAGTTTGAGACGGAATTTAAGAAGCTTCTGCTGAAAACTCAACCGAAAGTGACAACGGTAAGGAAAAGATGGAGAGAAAATATTTCGTAAAAGTGGTAACCATGCGATATTCTCCGGCAGAAATTAAAACTTACCCTCAAGCGTTGGGCGGAAGAGGTGTTCAAGTCCGACCCGCAGCTCGATCTGATACCGTCACTGTACAAGAAGCTGCGTGAGGAAGGTCACGACTTTAACGACCCATCGGCGACAGTAAAGCGCGAAACGACACTCAGCAAGGACCCAAATGTCGTCTCTAGTCAGCAGGAGGAGGATGACATCGCGAAAGCGATCGAACTGTCGTTGAAGGATGTGAAGAGCACGCAATCGCCGAAGATGATGTCATCGTCGGCCGGCACGGTAAGGAGGGCATCCGGAATTGGAGACGAGTAGTCGCCGTAACGTTGTTTATTGTTTTTTTTTCTTCCGTCCAGACCGCATCATCATCGCTGTATCCATCGGCTTTGCTATCCACTGCACCCGTCGCGGAGCCCAGGAAGGTGAGATAATTGCAAGATTTTCTTAAATCGTCACGAAATATGCGGTTGGCTAAATTCTTAAATAATGTTCACTACAAATAATTTTCTGTAGAAAATACGAAGTACGTTTAAGAGCAAAAACATTTTTTAAAGTTTTTTTTTGTTTAAAAATGATTCATTATGAGCTTAAATACATTTGATATCCACATTTGATTATGAAAATCTAGTTGAAAAACGTTCCATAACCATGTAACTCCGGTTTAATGAACTTTTCTCCATTTAATCACAAAAGGTACGCGCACTGTACGACTTCGAAGCTGCCGAGGACAACGAGCTAACTTTTCAGGCGGGCGAAATTATCATGGTGTTGGACGATAGCGATCCAAACTGGTGGAAGGGTCAGAACCAGCGCGGCGAGGGCCTCTTCCCGTCTAATTTCGTCACGGCGGATCTGTCCGTCGAGCCGGAATCGCTCAACAGCAACGTGAAGAGTGGAACGAAAAAGAGTGTCCAATTTTCGGACGAAGCTGAGAAGGACGGTGCGGGCGGTGGCCAGAAGCAGTCGACCACACTGGCGACGGTGGAGATTAACGAGGAAAAGATCGACCGTTTGCTGCATCTGATACACGAAGCGGACCCGGAAGATCCATCGCAGGATACGGAGGAAATGTTGCAGCTTGAGCAGCTCGTTAACCAGATGGGACCAATGATCGATGCCGAGCTGGAGCGTGTGGATCGCAAGCATGCTCAGCTAACGCAACTCAGCAGTGATCTGGTGGACGCAATCAATCTCTATCATAATTTGATGCGTGAACCAGATCGCTCTGGTATGATGGCGATGGGTGGTGGTGCTGCTGCGGCTGGCCGCCGCCGCCGGTGCCTATGGTGGCGCATTTCCGATGCCCAATGCAATGAACCCAATGTATGGTATGCCTGCCATGTACCAGAGCCTTCCTGGTGTTGGGATGTACCCGATGGGTCCATCGCAGCCTCCATCCATGGCCGGTTACACCATGCCTGCCCACCTTCGGCATGATATGCCACAGATGAACGTTGGCCCATCGATGCCCCAGTTTCCAGCGCCGGCACAGCAGCAGCAGCAGCAGCAGCAACAGCAACAACTTCATTATCCGGCTCAAAATGGTCCCACAACGTCGAACGGAATACCCGGATCACATCAAGTCGCTCCAATCACATCGCTGGCTAGTGTAAACAATCAGCAGCAACCACCTCCACCTCCAGCCACCACGATCGCCGCTCCACAAACGATGCCAAATATGATGCCGATGCAGCACGGCGCGATACCGCAAGGTTTCGCCAATCCAACATCACCTCCACCGGTGGGAATGGCCGTTCCGAATCCAGCGCAGCAGACTCAAACACTTCCCCCGATGCGTCAACCTGGCGGTCCTCCGCCTCCGGTAAATTATCCCAACTTTGTTCCTCAGCAGCAGCCACCGCAGCAAATGCAGCAACCGCAGCAACCGCAGCAACCACAGCAACCGCAGCAACAGCATCAGCCCCAGCCAGCAGTGCCGCAGCCTCCACCACAGCAACAGTCAGTGCCTCCGACGACGATAGCGATGGCTCAGCCGAACATGCCGCCACCTCATCATCACCATCTACCCCCGATGAGCTCGATGCCTCCGCAACCGGGCCATTTCCCTCCCGCATCCGGTGCCCCCGGTACACATCAACCACCACCGCAACAGCCCCCGTTTATGCCGCAAATGGGTGGACCTCCGCCGATGGGCAGTGGTTTCGGTCCGATGGGAGGACCGCCGATGAATATGTTCCCTCCAGGCGGTGCTCCCGGTGGGCCACTGTCGATCAACACGAACCACCATCACCACCATCCGGCAAACATTCCCATCTACCAACAGCAGCGGTAAGCAACCGAAGAGCAGTAGGCGGCGGCAATGACAGCGACGGTGGAGGAGAAACCTCTAATTATTTTCACCGAACCTTTTTCTAGCCATAATTGAACGATACGATCATCGGGCGAATGCTTTTATTATGCTTTCGAACACTCGAAGACGATTGCAATTTTCCTTTGCTTTCGAACAAAACTTTCACACTATCGTGCTTCGTAAAAGCAACTGTGTAGCCCGATGTCAGAACCCGTTCGGTGGAGGCGTCCCTTTTCTTCTCATCATTCTTAAAGCGCGCGCCGCAATGTTAGCAATGTTAAATAACACGAAAAAGGGTGGGAGCGATAGGATAGGGCCGGTTTGGGCAATTCGTTTGCTGGCAATAATATTTCTATACTACTACAACTACGCCTCTTTTTAGAAACGATCGAGCGAACGTGAAATGCAATGAAATTAGGAGGCGAAGCAGGAACATTCGCAGAATCCACAAACGAATAGGCAGGGTAAAACCGGCTAGCGATAGAATAAAATTGGATATATAGGACATTTATTTATATGCGATATCATGAATCGACCGGCAGGCTCGGGGTAACTCATAATCCCTCCTCCCGGTCTTTATGAAGTTCGGTTGTTAGTGGAACCGTCGGTGGGATGTTATGGTTGATGGAGCAGCGCGCTTCGATAATGCTGTATAATAGTTGAGCTCTACCGTACATATTAGAAACATCCTGCATTGAAAAATAAATATATTAAATTAAAATAGCTGTTTCTTGTCTGCTTCGGAACGTCCTTTCGCACTGTGAAAACATACGAAGAACCCTGCATCACATACCGCCGTCGTATAGAACTGTCAAAGTTTATTTACGTTTGTCTACGTCCTTTATTGTGATCAGCGCTTCGCATCGAAAATCGACATAATCATGCTTACTAGATTCGGTGCCAGATTTCTTCGCTACTATAGCAACACCAGCCACAGTACCTCACAATTGGTAAAGATTTATCGTCATCCTACTACACAGAGAACGTGAAACTTAGCTCTCTTTCTTGTGAAGGCGGACAGAATTGCTGCTTCGATCGATGGCGTGGATAAAGCCGGCATTGGCGAACTTTTGGCCGCCGTTCCCGAACTCACGAAATACACACCCGACCAATGGAGCCGGACGGTAAAGCTGCTTGCTACCGAAGGATTAGAAACCCAAAAACTGCTTTCCATCATCGGCGGTCACCCGGACCTGCTGGTGCGTCCCAGCGAAAAGATTGCGGAAAGTTTGCACTGCTGGCGATCATGTCAGTTCGGTGATGCAAATATGAAAGTGCTCATATCGGCACATCCGTACTTTCTGGATTTCACGAACCACGGTCACCTAGCGCACAGGGTCGCCTTCCTGCACTCCCATTTCGAGACGCGTAAAAACGTTTTTCGATTGTTTCTGAACGCTCCCAACCTGCTGGTGGACGAACAGGATGAGGTGGAGGCCAAGATCACCTTCTTGATGCAGACCGCACGGCACGAGGTGCTGGAGGTGGTGAAATCTTGCGCCTTTTCGCACGACTTAGATCATCTGCGCTGCCGACACACATTCCTGGAGCGGTTGGGTTTGTTCAAGCCACGTTCGCTGAAGGCGGAGAAGGGTGCACCGACCGGGAATCCGCCGCTGCATCAGATTACGGACACAAGCGATAAACGATTCGCGGTGAAGGTAGCGTACGTAACGCTGGAAGAGTACGAAGTGTTCCAGGAGCTCTACCGGCGGGAGCTAGACCATGACGAACGGTACGAGACGGACGATGATGAGTTGGACGAAACGGAACTCTTCGAAAGTGAACCGAAGCGCAATGCTGACCGTAAAAAGAGTAGATAGAATTGAAAGTGGCCTTCAGGTAACCACTGGTCATGGAAACTAGCAACGAATAGAACAATTGTACGTGCGTGGTGAAAGGTAAACACAGCCCCAATTGTCGTCATAATATGACTCATTTATTCGTCTTGTTTAAAGTGAACATTTCACTGGTAATGCATCATATAACCGAGAATAATATATGTTCAATGGTGTATAGGAGTAGTAGAGTAAATCGATAATGTTCATTATTCAATTAGAGAAAGCGATTGCGGACGGTGTGAACGCCCGTCTCATATGCGCGTATGTGTTTGTATGTGTAAATCTGCATAGTGCGGAAAAAGACGGTGCAGCTGCAAAGGCGATAAATAACACTTGCATCTCTCCCCTCTCCGGGGTTGCCCACAATATCACACATAAAACAACACACATCGCTGTTTCACAGCTCGTTGGCCTTAATTTTAGCATCGAATTCGCGTAACATCTTCGCAAAATCTTCGTACCCTGCAATCCGTATCGCTTCATCACAGTTCGACCATTTCTGGTCCTGGTGTTCGTCGGAGAGCTTTGCCTCCTGTGCCGCATTCCGTAACTCGGCCAGCCAGTAGACGACCACTTTGTCGTGTCCTTTCACTTTGTACTCCAAAGTGCGGCTCTGCTCCCGGTACACTTTCAGGTCGCTTTCCGCATACCTAGCATCGTAGCACACAAACAAGAAGAAGAAGAAGAAAACACATAATCAAACGGAAGGCTCACGACCGACATGCCAAGGTCATGGGTGCTCCCGTTTACCCACCCAGCTTCTTCGGTCGTTTCGCGCAGGGCGGTCGCGTAATCGTCCTCGCCCGGATCAACGTGACCTTTCGGCGGTGACCAGTGATGCTGTCCGTACGAGGCTTGTAACATCAGATACTCGATACGTTCGCACAGTCGACGAAATATGAGAAAACCGGCCGCCCGTTTTGCCATCTTGCTGTCCTTGTGTTCAATCGTGAGTCCTTTTTTCGTCGACGAGCAGGCCGCTTTCGTCGCCGTCGTCGGATGGAGCAATACAGATTTTCCTGTTCGAATGAGCTGATGACACTTTTGGCCGGGATCGCAGGGTGCGCTCGGTGTACAGTTTCTTGTTCGTTTCTACCGTTTTCGACTGATATGAACTTTGTCCGATGCAAACGCGGCGTGTTTTGAACATGCGAGGAATAACAGCAGTCGCGCGAGCAAAACAAAAAGCATCTGACTGCTACCAACACGCGCACAGGGTGATCCTATGGACGAACCGGTTGAAAGAGCATATTTGTAATATGCATTTTAGGCGCCTTAGAACATAAATTGTGCATAAATTATTGCAGCAGTATACGATGTAGTATGATTCCGGGTTTGCAATACATTGTTCTTAAAATATAAAATCAAAATACAGACAACGAATGCTGATGCAAATCGCTATCGAACCGGTTCGATGAACCTGCTTGACAGTTGCATTTGTCAAAACAACAAGCTTGTATTTTGCGGTACCTCGTAGGAAAAACGTAAACGAAATAAAAACTTCACTAAAACTGCGCTGAAATACACTACTTTTAGCGAAAAATATGGCAGGTCAGTTTCCGGGAGGATATCAGAGTCCCAGTGGACATCGGGGCAATTATAATAGCCCTATAATACAGCAGCATCTGAACCAGATGAACGTCCCCAACCAAATGGGTATGATGGGTATGTAAAAAGATCACCGATACTAGCATTCAGTTCAAGCTAATGGCCGTATGTATCCCTGCTCTAGGCTTCAATCAAAACAACGTAATGAACAACCCACAAATGCAGGGCGTCCCCGGTGCGGGCAATCAAGACATGGGACTTAATCCCGGTATGATGCAGCAAGCACAGCAACAGCAAACCGCACAGGGAATGCAACCTAACCCACAACAGGTACCTTCGAATCCACACCAACAAGCGCAGAATCAAATGGTTGGACCGGGCCCGGGTCATCCGTCAGCTCAGCAACCGTCCCAGATGGGTGGTATGCAGCAACAGCAACCTGGCGGCAGCGTTGGACCTGGCAATGTGATGAACAATGCGGGACAGGCACAAAATCAACCGATCCCACCGAACCAACCCGGTGTCGGCACTGCCGTTCAGCAACAACAGAAGGCGGAGTTCAACCTACTGTCGCTATGTCGCATCGGACAGGAAACGGTGCAGGATATCGTGAGCCGCTTCCAGGAAGTGTTCGGCATACTACGCTCGATTCAACCACCGAACGGCACGAACCAGGGCCAGCTGTCGAGCAATGACAAGAAGGCGAAGGTGCAAGAACAGTTTCGTACAATTCGGCTATTGTTCAAGCGATTGCGGCTGCTTTACGACAAATGCAACGACAACTGCCAGCAGGGGATGGAGTACACGCACGTGGAGAGTTTGATTCCACTAAAGGGTGAAATCGAGCGGACGGAACCGGTGCACACGGAGGAGTACAAGAAAGCGCTGCAGGAGAACCGGGAGCTGGTGGCGATGGTGCAGCTGAAGAACAAGCAACTAAGGGAGATTATCGACAAAATACGACTAACGATATGGGAAATTAACACCATGCTCAGCATGAGACGATGCTAATGTGGTTGTCCGCGGGTAGCTCTAAGTAAAGCGTAATAGTAATTAATACTTTTTTCAATATACGTTCCGTACGAGGCATTTGCGTAGGAAAATTATGGCGGAAAAAATAGCATTCGTATGTGTTGGTGATATTTTTGAAACAATTTATTTTTAGAAATCGTCTTGCTGTCTTTTTTTCTTCGAATTCCTTTTGCATTTTTCATGCATCCCGACGCATAAATGTAATCGTTCCCTTTTGAAAATGCACTCAAAATGCGTTTCACAGTGGTCGGTGTCCATCGTATACTTGATTAGATTGAATATTTTTGTTATGAAGATGTTCCACAGCTTAACATAACAGCTTGGATTGTTAACCAATATCTTAATATTTTAGGCAAATTATTTTCCGTCCGTTACTTTTAGTTTTATGAAAAAAGTTCTCCCAAAATTGTATTCAAATGTCCCAAATATTGACCTTCGTCTCACACAGCTGGTAGTGCAGCATAGGACGCGAACCCCGTATGTCACACACTTAAGGGAGGGGGATGAAAATAATAACAAATGCGAACAAAAGAAATTTCACTCACTGCCCTTCGACGTCGTCGTCAGAATCTGTGTATCTGTACAGTTTTCGTCTTTGTCATCGCATTTTCATCCATTACGGGATGCGAAAACCGTGAAAAAACGCGACAAATAACCCACTCCCGGGGGTGTAAATAATCGTTACCGATGTGTGTTATGTGTTTTATTCGTGGCTAGCTGCAGTTTCTGCGTGGTTATTGCCCAGTGTTTAACATAGTTGCCAGCCAGTAGTGACGACGTAGTTGTCCGTGGCCCAGATCGAAGAAGATTTTAAGGTGCAACGGGAAGTAAGGAACACCGAGCACTAGGCCAATGTTATCTCCTGAGCAGTTTACAAGCAAGCGATAACGTACAAAACCGAAAACATGCTGGACGCATACGTTGGGTACGATCTGAGCGGTGCCTGTGGGGAACCTGATGACATCCCCAAGACGAACGACACCGTCTGGATACTGGGCAAACAATACAACGCCACCGACGGTACTTGCGGAGACGAATTGCATGCGCACACCGAGATTGACTCCGCTGTTTTAACTTTTAGATCTCGAAGCGATACGTCAGGATGTGCAGTCGCGTATTTGGTGCACCTACCGGAAAGGATTCGTGCCGATCGGCAGCACACAACTAACCACGGACAAAGGTTGGGGCTGTATGTTGCGGTGTGGCCAGATGGTGCTGGCCCAGGCCCTCCTGCAGCTGCATCTGGGTCGCGAGTGGGTTTGGGACGCGGACACGAAGGACGAAACGTATCTGAACATCGTGAATCGGTTCGAGGATAGCAAACAGGCCCCGTTCTCTCTGCATCAGATCGCACTGATGGGTGATTCGTCGGAGGAGAAGCGCATTGGCGAATGGTTCGGGCCAAACACGGTGGCACAAGTGTTGAAGTGAGTTAAGATTCAAAATTCACGAACGATGCCAAATCCTATAGCCCATGTATTGTTACAGAAAACTTGTAAAATTCGACGACTGGTGCAGGCTAGTCATTCACGTGGCACTGGACAATACGGTTGCGACGGAAGAAATAGGTAAGCTAATAGGAAAACAAAAACAATACGGATGTTTAAAAATAACAAACTCCAAAATTGCAGTGGAATTGTGTGCGGATAAAAAAGACTCCGAACTATGGAAACCCTTGTTGCTCATCGTTCCGTTGCGGCTCGGGCTGAGCGAGGTGAATCCCATCTACATCGAAGGGCTGAAGAAATGTTTTCAGCTGCCGGGCAGCTGTGGTATGATCGGTGGCCGACCGAACCAAGCGCTCTACTTCATCGGGTATGTTGGCGAGGAAGCGCTCTACCTGGATCCGCACACGGTGCAGCGTGTCGGTACGATCGGAAAGAAGACGGAACCTACCGAACAGGAGCTGGATGAAACGTTCCATCAGCGGTACGCAAGCCGGATCGCCTTCACCTCGATGGACCCGTCTCTGGCTGTGTGCTTCATGTGCACTGGGCGACAGCAGTTCGAGCAGCTGGTGGTACGATTGAACGAGTGTGTTAACGGTGGCACCAGCCAGGCACTGTTCGAGGTGACAAAAACGCGCCAAGCACCGTGGACACCAACGACGGCGTCCTCGGCCTCGTCGCGGAAGAACAGCGGACCAACGGAGGCCTTCAATGTGATATCGGCGACAGAAATACCGAACGAAGGTAAGTTTGATGCGAAGGTAAAGCATATTTTTTACATGCTTTATTCCCTTCACTTGAACCTTCATACTTTAAGCAATATCAGATTTTGCTTGCAATTATTGTAGCAGTTTAACGATTTTTACGTTATTTGATGTTACGTTTACATCAATTACGTTTTGCATCAATTAGCTTTTTCTTTCCTTTCCCACCCTTGTTTCAGAGTTTGAAGAGGTGGAACCCCGCGCGTTAGATGACTCGGATGATGAGTTCGAAATTATAGCCTAAACAAGCTTTGCAGCAATCGTACGTGAACTCGCTTGCTTGGGTGAAAATTTGCTGTTTTGAGTTTTGAACGGCTGAATAGATGAAGCGATGGGACGGAATATGTTTTCCTCGCTAACAGATGCTACTTTATCGTCACACGCACGCAGAACACATTTGCGGAGGGAGCCTGTGCTTACTGTGCAACACTCAATTTTATACAATCGCGTCAAAAGTTCAGCCGGAATAGCGCTCGAGAAAGGAGAAAAGGAAACAAGAAATCAAAAAATGTAAAACATGATGTTTGTTTGCGACATCGGTTGCGTCTTTTAATTTTATATCCGTGCATGTTTCTTTTTACACTCTCTCTATGTGGTAAAGATGATTTGAGTGTTACATTTGAAGGAAAGAACCCTTGCTGGTTAGATAGCGGAATAGCGTCAAAATCAGCAACAACATCAAAATAAATCACATTAAAATTTCAAATTAAATTTACTTTTATTACACTTAAAATGCCTGTTCTCACGGTACTGCCGAAGCGTCCTCCCCGGATCATGTGGTCACCACGTTCGGGAACGCGTTCTGCTTCGAGATCACGAGCTTGTTGTGCTGGTAGCTGATGTAGCCCTTGATGCGTCCTTCGTAGATCAGATTCGCCACAATGCAGTGCGTTTCGTCGATCGAAACGTCCTCGACGCCGGAAAACTGTAGCGCCGTCTGGAACGCGTTCAGATCAATCTGGTGCGTCTGCAATATCTGATGCACCCTCTTGAACAGGTTCCGGTACGTAAGGATTTTCATTTTCTCCACTAGCAGATACACGCCCGCATTAATGAAGAACATCTCATGCCGTCGGATCGCCTCATCGAAACGGCGCACATTGCCCTCCTTTACGGCCGACGCTAGATCGTGGAATTGCAACACGTTGTACCGCTCGAGCACCTCCTTCCGCGGCATGTACCCGAGTAGCATCTTAACTGGCGTTAGGTAAATTAGAATCAAACGCTTGTTCTTGGTGAACCGTCGCGGGCAGTTGTTGAATGCGAAGCTTAAGTATTCTTCCGCATTCTTAAAATCGGAATCGTACATCGCCTTACGACCAGCGAAATACTTGTACGTGATGCGCTGCGCCAGGCTGAAACTGTCCTTGAAGTTTGAGCTGTCGATCGCCCGGATAAGCGGTTTGCACAGGTGTAGCTTGTTGATGCGGAAGTACACCTTCAACAGCTGATTGACGAGGTTCAGCATCCCGAGCCGCTTCGTGTCCTCGTCCGAGGAGCGCGTATCACCGGCACACACACGAAAGCAAGACATGAGACTTTCAGCAGCTTTCTCGAGAATCTCGCCACACTTGGAGCTCTTCGTCTGCTGTTCGCACTTTGCCGCGAGCAGGCGAAGATCGATCGAAACAACGTACATTATCGGCAGGATCCAATTCTCTTCCTTCATTTGCTGCAGCAGCTTCACCACCGCCTGTATGCAGCTTGTCTGGTGGCGGTATGCTTCGGTGTAATTTGGTGGATCGGAACGCATCAGCTGGTAGACGACTTTTAGGTGGGCGGACACGATTTCGTCCAGAGGACTGGGTAGCTGCCGGCTTACCGCTGCATCCGGGTTTTCTTTGTACAGGTTCGGATCGTTCACGTGAAAATCCTGCAGCGATAGGAAGCGTGCCACCGCCTGACCTTCGTACGCGTTCCATACGCGCATTATTTTGTTCAAATAGTCGTGCAGATACATTATGGTAGGCTATGTGTGTAATTAACTGAGCTATGTTCACGTAAAATCTCACAAAATTCTTCCGCCTAAGATTGGTTTGGAAGCGTGCCGTATGTTTTGGGAAAGTGCCGCTCTCCAAACGTAAACAATTGTTTGACAGTTATAACCTTATTAGGTGTTCGTGAAAGTTGCAGTTCAGAAGAATAACAGTATGCCACAATCGTGTTGATTAATGAAATTATGTTAAAATAACATAAGCAATAATAAATCCTAATTGCATTTAAAGCCTTTGAATCCAGATTATATCTTACAAAATCGTCTGTAATGTACGAAATAGCATCATAACTGCGTGAGTATGAAACCATCTATTATAAACATCACAAGCGCGACAGTCAACAATCATATTTGTAAACAAAAGCCGGTTGCACGTGGACGATCGCGAATCATATTTTACCTCGCTAAAAATGGGAGTTCGCGGTTTAACCAATTTCATCGCAATCAACGCATCTCTGTACCTGAAGCCACACGAGCTTCACGATACAAAACTCGTCATTGATGGTGACAACCTGTGTGTGCAGCTGTTTAAAAAATCCCAACACCGCTCTCCATCCTTTGGCGGCAGCTACGATGTGTACTACCGGATTGTGGTTGATTTTTTCGAGCTACTTAAGCTGGCTAATGTCGTGCCATACGTGCTTTTGGACGGTGGGTACGAGAAACGGAAAATGAGCATCGTACAGAACCGGTTAAATCAAAAGATCCGACAGATGCGTGGATTTAGCGTCGGTGCAATCAGTCTCTCCATGCCGCCGATGATGCGTGAGGTGTTTGTCGATGCGCTGCAGGCGTCCGGAGTGAAGTACATGCGTTGCCCGTTCGAGGCGGACGATGAGGTCGCCGTGCTGGCGCGTAAACTAAACTGTCCGGTGTTGAGCTACGATTCGGACTTTTACATCCACGACGTGCAGTACATACCATACGTCACGCTGTCGCACAAAGTGTTCCACAAGGTGTCGGATAAGAAGGGAGACAATTTCAAGATTGGCGTTATTAAACGCACCCAGCTGACGAAAGTGCAACGTCGTCCGAATTCGGTGAGGTTTATCGCTCAATGTGGTGACGAGGAAGTCGAGGAGGAAGGTGACGGAGTCGAACAGTACTCCTATATCGATTGTTGCCTGTACACCATCGATAATCTGATCGGACCTCATGAGCAGCTGGGCAGGGAGATGATTCCACTATTCGCCGTGCTACTCGGTAACGATTACATTCAAAAGGGTGTGCTGAAAGCGTTCTATGCAAAGATCAAAGCCAAGGAAGGGAAACGACATAAAGGGGATCGCAATGAGCGTCGTTTGAAACTGATCTTGAAGTGGCTACAGGGTTATACACTGAACTCCGCGACGCGCGCCATCATTCGCCACATTCCCCCGGAACATAAGCAGCAGGTTTATCGAAAGATACTGACGGCAATGCGCGGCTACAACTGTGAAGAGTGCACATCTTTAAACTATTTCGGTCTCGAGGAACATCGTGAGGGCGAGGAACCGGGTGAGGAGGAGGACATTGAAAAGCATCTAGAAGAGCGGTTGGGAGATGCTGGTAGTAACGCGGAGGAGCAAATGGATGCAGACGAAGCAGTTGGTTTAGATGATGACGAAGAAAGTGCATCTGACGAAGAGGAAGAAGAAGCAGAGGAAGGAGAAGAAGAACCAGAGGAAGGAGTAGAAGAAGCAGAGGAAGGAGTAGAAGAAGCACAATCTGAGAGCAATGATGAAAACGCATCAGATGGTGATGAGAACAGCGAATCCGAGCCGGAGATAATGAACGGCCTTGAACCGGTTGTTGGTCCCGGACTCATACGTAACAATTTTACCGATCGCAACTGGCCCGATTGGTTCAAGGATCTGTACCGTGGCGCAAAAGTACCACGTTTTCTGGCCGATTTGTTGCATTCGAATCTCTTGATTAACTACCCGCAGATCGAGGATTATCGGCGGCCGGACGCAAACACTGTGAGCTATCCGATTTTGCATACCATTTTTGCAATACTCAAAACAAGCTTCAAAGTCAACACGACCGAGTATAAGTACTTGACGCGTCGTCCAAAGTGTAACCGGCTGCAAAGGGTTCAATTCCAGAACGTATGCCTACCGCCGGGAATCAAGTTCAAGCCATGCACGACCCAGCCCGACGAAACCATCCTGATGAACCTGTTCGAGGAGTGTGGCATTGCACGGTGGCGTGATTTGTTTGCGGCCATAAAAAGCGCACCGTCAAACTGGCGGCTGTATCTGTTGGCCATTGTTTATTGGGCGAAAAATTGTTCAAATGCAACCGAGGCGCACGTGCACGCCGTTTTGCTGGGAATGCTGCAGCTACAGATAATAGATAAAGCGCTGAAAACGTTCAATCGCAGTGCGGAGCTGTTTCGTCGGCAAAGTCAAGCGTTTCTCGAGCAGCAGCGAAAAGCGCTCAGTGCATTGAAGGAAAAGAAAGCGGCAAAAGCGGCCAGTTTCACACGCGCCTTTTTCAACCAACTATCGAGTGGCACTTCGCGGACGGAAGCGTTGCTTGCGTACGAATGGCTGATAGTACACTTCGCACAGCGGGAAAAATCGTTTGCCAACCAGAAACTAATCATCGATCCGACTACGCTTCACACGTTGGCCGAGTTTCAGTCGGTTTGCTGCAATCTGTACGCGTTGAATCCGCTGCTCGGCTACCCGTACGAGAACCTTCGCATGCACGAACTGCTAAACTTCATGTTCGTGTACAACGTGCACGAAACGATCAAAGCACGGGGTGATCTCTTCGAGTACGCAGAGACGATGATTTTTCAGCACTCGCCAACGTTGCTGGCCGCGCTGCGCGTTCTGGTGAGCTTTGTGGAGGAATACGTGCCTGAGTTGAAGGATCGCCAGCGGGCTGTACGCACGAGGACACGAGCTTCCAAGCATGGGAAGAGCGGAGGGAAGAAAAAGCGTAGCAAGGGTAAGAAACGCTCACCGGCGAACGGTGATGCGGAAAAGGAGAACGATGATGGGGGAAAAACGAATGAGGCGAGTGAAAGCGAAGACGAGGCATTTATTGATACAAACAATGCATTTAGTCAGCTTTTACTAGCAGAGAGAAGATAAAGAGAAAATTAAAGAGAGTGATTTTGTTCTTATTTTGACTTGGGGAAAAATTTCAGAAATGTCTTGGTATATTTGTCCATAGATGAGCTGATCAGGATCGGACGATTACATGTAGCGCATGTGTGCCAACATGACTGGATAATGTTTATAATATGCACAATAAGAATAATGCGTCTGGGGAAAAGA
>JXXA01008301.1:0-14701 GCA_000956255.1 Anopheles punctulatus
CGTACAGAAAACAATACTCTGGGCACTTTTCCTATTATAGGTGCCAAGCTTTTTCGCAGCAATCATCTTCCCCGCCCACGTGCGTCACAGGCACGTGAAAAAAGTAAATAAAATAGAAAAGTCACACCGGAGATCACACAGCCCGTCGGCACGAGGACGGGATGCGAGCGTTGCGCGGAAAATCAATTGAGAAGTTTCGTTGTTTTCCCGAACG
The DNA here is from genome assembly GCA_000956255.1 of Anopheles punctulatus. Lineage (NCBI taxonomy): Eukaryota > Metazoa > Arthropoda > Insecta > Diptera > Culicidae > Anopheles > Anopheles punctulatus. Next base: position 215 of record JXXA01008301.1, read on the forward strand.
GTTTTCATTTGCGGTTCGGTTTTTGCGGGGGCAACTTTTTGTGACATTCGATTTGCATTTCGCGATCTCATTTGACGGTTCACCGGGTCAGTCCCGGTTCAGTTCAGTGAGAGCTTAGGGAGGGGTGGGGTTTAGGAGGAAAAGCATGAACTGAAGGTGTTCCGACATGGGCAGGCTCATCCCGGGTACCACGGACCACCTTTCACAGCCACACTCGCATTCAATTTAGCGAAAAACCATCCGGCCGGATTGAAGGAGACACCGGAAATGGAAGCAACCGAGGGACTCTTCGCTTTTGTTTTATTTCCTCTCTTGCTTCATCTCTCTTGTTTCGCTCTTTTTCGCTCACCATACCGTTGTTGTCCATTGCAAAATGGGGCGCATCGTCGACGTTCACTGAGGATTGGGGGACATTTAACAGTGGACGGGGTTTGAGTCTCGCGTGGTTTTGATGAGTAAAGTTCGACGGGTACGATGAGTCGCTTCCGGAATCGGGCGGAGATTGAAGCTTTTCTATTCTCGCTGTCTACCACAGGGTCGTGAGCTGGCGTCAGCTGAGTTGATTTGCGAACAGACAAATGTCTCTGTTGGGTTGGGGTGGATTCGGGTTCTGCCGCAGAAGCGACGGGGTACATTGAAAAGCAATTAAGAGTTTCGTTTTCAGTTGTTCCCATTTTTGGAGGGGCGAATCGGTAGAATCGAATGATATGTGTGTATGTGTGAATGGCCGTGACTTTCAAAAGGGCAAGACGAGCAAGACAAAGCCTACTGGATTGGACATTTACATTAATTCGAGAGCCATTTAACAAACACGATTCGTTCGGGTATGAAAAAAAGATTGGTGTTTAAAAAATATATAATAAAAAATGAAAACCCTAGGCTGCATCCATCTAGCGTAAATTGTGGTGGAAATGGTTTTCGTTCGATAATAGTTAATTAGCTTCCGGGGCTTTTCATTGTGGTGCACATGATTGAAAAACGAAGAGCGAAATAATGAATTTTTCATGTTGAACTGGAGCTTTTAATATTTATATTCAACGCGGTGTTTCATCCCTAACTAGTGCGCTTGACAGGAAACGAATTACCTTTCCATCTCCTGCAAGGATTCAAGTGAAGAAATTCTCATAATTCATAATAATTGAGTGAGGGTTTGTTAGAGAATTGATGGTTTTGTGCGCTTTACCATTCCGTGCGGTAATAAATGCATTTCTGGGTGTAACAATCGAGGAGAAGCAACGTGTGCTTGATTCATTAGGCTTGCACAAACCATTTTTCGCTTCACCTGCTCCACATGTTCCTTTCTGGTACTTGGTTCAACTGTTTCCACCTACTTACAAGGCTCGAAAGGGGCAGTGAAAGCGACGGTATTAATGCAAAAAGGGGAAAAAAAGTAAAGGATGCTGCTGATCCGCTTATGAAACTACTCACACTGATGTACCGGATTCATCGTACGAGTACACGAAAGTACTTATTAAGCGGCTCTTACGGGCTCTAGTGCCGGTAGTAAAGTTTGTAATTAAGGGCTGAACTCTTCCAACACGTACCAATTTTACTCAATGCAGTGCTATTGGGAAAGTGCATTCGTTTATAAGTTCTTTAAAAGCGCTACAGTAAAGCTACGCATATTTGTATGTTGGTATGAGTGGCTTGACCTGATCAAGCGCATTGCATAGCCTTTCAACATGCCGGGAAACATTTTCCAAGCGGAAAACATTTTATGAGCGTTGTAATTAATTACTTCCCAGAGGGTAGCTTCTTGTTTTGAGCATGGATGCCGAAGTTAGATCATTTTTATGAGCTCACTTCAATTACGTTAAGATATTAGTTGTTGCATGCATTGACGTGTAGTTCACTTTAGTACGATAGGAAAATTATTGGAAGGCCGGATATTTACAGGTGTGACCAGGCTTGAACATAAATGATATTGAGCGATGGCAAAGCACGATGGAGCGATGGTAAAAATCCGCATTTTATGTTAAAAAATTTAAAGCAAACAAAACGGATATTTTATTAGTGCCAGATCCGAGAGATTTGTCAGCAGGCATAAGATACTGAATTCCTTTTTCCTTTCCCCGTTCAGTATGAGCTGCAAGATTAATTGTAGAATATAAAATAGTTGGATAAATAAAAGCTGCAAGAATGATTTGATTTATAACATATTAGTTTAACATTTATATGACATACCATTAGAATATAGGTTATTTTCGGTAATTTGAAAATAAAAAATTGAAATTTTGCATAGTTTATACATAGAAAACAATAAAAAATCGGTCATTTTTATAAAAAAAACATGTCTCAAAAATTTTGAATACAAAAACAAAGCTTAAAAATGTATTTAAAAATATTCATAAACCTATAAAACGATTAACCATAAAATGGAATCATTAACAAATGAATAAAGAATTTATAAAAAATATAACAAATTGTATAAATTTTCGTAAAGCGGTAATCATGTTTTTATGTAACTCATTTTTCAATAAGAGTTTCAGGTTCCTTGAAGGGCTTATTGTAAAGCTGATAGGCTTTCTGAAACAAATTGAACCCCACATAGCTAGAGCCATTGCTTTGGAATGTGACGCGCGCATACCAGGAACCTCCTCTCGCCTCAGGGTTTTCGATAATATTTAATCGAAAGTTCAAATTTATGGACCCAGTTCGCGCCTGCCATGGACGAAAAATATAACAAATAGAAGAGAATGAAATAAAACATCACTCACACCCACGCTTTCAGCAGTGGTATGGAAAAAAAGGATTCGTAAACCCAACCGGCAGAACCACCCAGCAGAACCACCCGGCACGGTCGGGGAGAAGTAAAAACAATATGTTGCCTCTGACCGTGTCATGTTTACGGTTATTGTTTCATGCATAGCAAATGTTTTTTGTTTTTTTTTTGCTACGCGCCTTTTATTCCCTCGCACGCACACCCACTTCCACCCGCAAAACGAAGGAAAGCTTAAGCACATGCAAAAGCACGTGAAACAAAACGTCGTGCACCGGTTTGAGAAATGGTGCCGTGTGCCGTCTAGAAGGTTAAAAGCAATACACATACACACTTTCGTGCTGGCTGTATTTTTTTCGTTTTTTTTTGTCCTTCCGCTGCCGGTGATCGTTCGTTAAAGAGGGTCTTCTTCGCGTAATGAATTGCATGATAATGGTGAATACATTTTGCCATCGAAAGAATTTCATCTCCCATTCCCCTTATCCCCTCCCCCTCCCACGCTTCACAACTCTAGTAAACACGGTCAGGCTACGGGAGGGCGTTTGAGGCATTGTTTCGGGATTTCGTTTCGAATGTACTTGCCCGAATCACTCGCCCCAGCCCACCGACTGGCGATCGTTGCTTGCTTCGTTTGCGATGAATTTAAGCCGGTTGCCATTTGTCGAAACTCGCTTTCCTTGTTTTCCATCCCCCTTTGCGAGAGTGGCTCTCGGGACGGGGGAAAAGCGCAGGAAAGAAAACACGCCACCGACGCTGCTCAATTGAAGTAAACTCATAATTCCTATTGCTTTATTCGAGGGGCCATAAATATGTCGCCCGGTGAAGTGGTCGTTTCTCTTACCATTTTAACCGGCGGGGCAAGAGATCGGGTCGGCAAAATATGGTGTTGTTTGGTTTCAGAACCTACAGGCAACCAAGGGGACTGACAAACATATCCCGCTGGTGGCGTGGTTGTGGTTGTTTGGAAGATGTCTTCTGTTTGGTCCTAGCTCGTTCGTATGTATAAGCTTTATGGAGTGCGCGTTTGATGAGCTAATAATTTATGAAATTAAATTTCGTTTCTCCCGCACTCGCAATGCTAGCTTTTGTCAGGAGATTAATGATCCATAAATGTCAACCTGATCGTTTCGATGGCAAACGAATGCACTCGTGTGGCAAGGATGACTAGATAATTGATCACAGTGTGGATGTATGGATTTTTTATTAGGAACGAACACGAGTAGACGATTACTTATCCAAGTATATGAAGCATTAAGTGAATGCGTTGGTGGTATATTAATTTATCCAGTCGTCTCCATAAGATACTATTTTATCTTACAAATGAATGAGTTTAATTATCATAAAAAGTTGTCTTAAAGCACACGAACCTGTCACAAGACTCCATTTCAACAAATCTGTCATCCCCCGGTGGTCGAATGCCATTACACATCCACCCTGCATATCCTCCCTCCTGACGCTTTAGAAGCAATTTTCCCAAAACGGAAAGTAATTGATCCCGACCGCATCATCGTCGGAGGTCAAACCATTCAATCAGCAGGTCACGGCGCGTTATCAGTTTTATGTTACGATCCCGTTTTCATAGATCGCTTTGGCCAATCGATGAGGTGACTATTTACCTCAATTTAGCTGCGGTAGCTTCGGTTTTATGCAACCATCGCGGCTGGGAATGTACAATCATTTTTATTCGCCCACCGGTGGAAAGCTCCGATAGCGTAATCGTTTCACGATGCTTACCGTCCCGGAACCCAAAACCAATCGAACCCACCCGAAACACCCACCGTTGCCGCACCGTCAATGTTCGCTCCTGTTTTATCCCTTATCCCCATCGTCCTGCGCCGGCCGGGGTTTGATCCGGTTTATGGGCTACTCGACACCCCGGGACTCGCCGCGGTGACCGTAAAATGATGACCGGCCATTAAGTGGAAACGATTTTGGAAATTTATTTTGTTTACGCCACTCTCACTTTGGGGCGCGTCCGGTCTCGAAGGTCCGTCGTCCCGCTGCCGGACGCCGAACTTTCTGTCCCTGTTCTGGCAGGCTGTTGACCGCTGTGCGTGGCTGAGGAAAATCCAATCAATCGAAATCGATGAAGTGTTGCGTGTGGAGTAACGGAAGATGCAACTTTTTTATTGTTGCTTCTTTCTAAACAAGGGATTAAATCAATGGCATTTTGTTTACTAGAACTTTTTTCGTATCGTTTAGAGCTGGCAGAAGTTTCTTCGTTTTGTCGTGAAATGATTTACTTAAAAAATATCTTACTTTCTCCAACGTATTGTTCGTTTGTTCGTCCGAATTGATTTATTCTATTTTCATGAACAACCAGAAATAGCAGAAATGAAAACAGTCATTTATTTAAGTGCGATGATTACGAGATTAGAACCATGGTTGGAAGAAATTACGACGCCTCTTTTAAATATTGTTTCTTGATCAGCAAGCAATAAAACATTAATTTTAGTACCTTTAAATACGAATACGAATAAATTTGGTTTGGTTGAAGCATTTTCAACATTTTCAAATAAAAATCTAAATCATTATTTCACTCCATTAGACTGACACGGGATAGAAAATTAATTGGCAGACCATATTTTTAATTACGTAAAAAGGTTGGTTGGAAAATAAAGCACGATCAATATCATTACGCCTGCCCGATCACGTTTAACTGTCGCTAGTGAAACGGACGCTGAAAAATCGTTATTCATTATAATTTTTTTTTACCGCAAAGCGAAACGAATGGTTGAAATTGGAACAAAATGTGTCACACTCCCAGCCGCCAGCATAACTTTGGCAGCTCCAGGAAATCAATAATACAGCGACTTTTACTTCCCTTTTTCGGTGTTCGGGAGAGTATGCTCGTCCAGGCTGGTGTGTACTGGGACACTAATCAATAATTGCATTCGTTGGCTTTGTCTCCGGTAGGTGAAAAGTTTTCGTTCTCCTACCTTCCTCCTCCCATTTAACACCCGTTAATTTTCTTCTCGAGGCTGAAGGTTCATTTCGATGGGAAAACATTTTTCCCTTGGGGAAGTGATCGAAACAGGTAGAAAGGGGCGTGGGAATTGATGGTGGTGAAAATAAATCAAGCAGTGAAAGTTACAAGTTCTACTGAAGCTCACAGTGTTTTCCCTTAGTTCGTATAGTTTTCTCCCGTTGAGACGGTGTTTGAAACCGTAAGGTCTGTTATAAAAGTGTGAAAATCAAAAAAAAAAAATGGATAAGATTAATAATTACTTTATTCTAGCAAAACAGTTGTATTTTAGAAGACTATCAATTTTAAAATGTTCCAAAATCAATCCATTATCCATTATAATATAGGTTCATATTTTTTAGGTATATCTTTCTATTCAATGATAAAATTTAAATTATGTTATCTCTCCTACCATCACTCTAAGCGCTAATGAAGCTTAAAGTAACCAATCAAACACTTGCTTTCCGAGGAGCTACTGAGAAAGCCACATACACTCAGAGCAATTTGTTTTATTACTCGATTCACGAACGGATTCATTGAGGTGTTGAATTTTTTTTAAAAGCTTGAACACGGCAGTTCTTACTACACACGTTCGCTCGAGCATTCGTCCCACTTTTCTCGGGCTCTAACGTGGTTCCGAGCTCTGGCCAATCCTTCATCATCAACATCATCACCTTATGCATGCGCGAAAGACCGGTTTCTTCCATACTCAGACGCTAGGGTACCTCCATTCGACCGACTGCGCCAGGGTGTTGAAGGAGCGTTCTGCTGTCAGCGAAGCCGAACGATATTCCAGCATGATTTATGACGCAGATGAGCCCGAACAAACGACCATACGATCCCGGCCTCACCCACACGATACCGATGGTGGTGGAGGCAAGGGGGTGTGAGATGTTAGGAAGTGAAAAAATGCCATTAAAAAAGGGGCCGGCTATCAAGTGCCTCTGACGTCTGGTTGCTGTAATTTGTTTGATGTGTTGCGCATACAGCGTGAGAAAGGAAAACCCGGGCGTGGGCAAAAAAATTAATGCAACGCAGAAGAAAGCAAAACAAAAAAAAACCCTAAACTGAAAAGGGTCATTCATCTGTGAACGTGCGAAGGTGTGGAAAACGTTCAACTACATCCCATTGACATGGGTTGTGGCAAATTAGCTACGAGCAGGATGTGTGGTGATAAGTTGGTGCTATTGAGGCGTTTTTGTTTGTTTGTTTGTGAATCGCGTTGAATGTAGCCTAATCTTCTTGTGCTCTTCCTGAACACAAGCGTGTGGTTTACTTAAAAAAATGGAATAAAAATTCAAACTCAAGCAAAAATGGGGTTTATTCTTCAAAATCGATTCAGTATACTGTCCTGCCGAAATGTCCTGCCATAAATATAGATTGGAAAGCGCAAGCTGAGCTTTCTCTACTACAAATGCAATTACATATCGTTCCCACCGGAGTGTAGCTGTTAAATCAAATAACGTATGGAGTCATGTGCAGCTCCACTTCACGACCGCAACGGACCAAACCAGACCTGGACCGGCCCGTTACGTTAGTATTTTATCTCTCAGAACGTTTCAACCACAGGCAAGCACAATACAGGAAGTGCACTGACCAGTTCCATATTTACTTTCACAAACTCGCTTGTGGCAGTCGCATAATAATGAGTTCCTCTCTGCATCTGGAGCTTATCGAACTCACATACTTCCAAACACACCCACACATAGTCGAAGGTCATACGTACAGGAAGTCGAATGCATTCGATGTGTAGATGAATGGAGGAGGAACAAAAAAAATCCAATAGAATGAAACATTTTACACGCTCTCGGGTGAATCGAAACCGGACGAACCTGACTGACTGCACTCGGGCCGATGCACAAAATCCTCATTTCCGGTCAGTAATTTGGTGTCCCCGATTCTCGTCGCGATACCGGTAAATGTGGTTAACGCAAGGCAACGTCCCGTGGCGTTGGGGAGTGTACTGGCCCGCTTCAAATGACTGATCGGGCTGATGTTTCCGTTCTGACGGTGTGTCCGGAATAATGCCCACCTGGACGGGTGGGTATGATTTATAAACGGCATTTTAAGTGCAATTTGTGAACGTGAAGAACAATCGGTATGAAAAGCTGCGGATACCATTTTCGATTGTTTTTGTGAATTTTTTCATCATGAATGTGTTTTTATTTCCTTCTGGGAAATGTAAAACATTGGATATTTTGCTTTGAAGTATTAAACTATTGCAATCTGTTTCTGAAGTATTTGGAATAATGTATCACGTTACGGGAGGTTGGAGGAAATATTAAATAGGAGAAATTACTCATCCAGAGTGATTCGTATTATTATTATTATTATTATCATTTTTAGTGAAATAAAAAAATGTTGAATAGTAAAGTAATTTTGTTTATTACAAAAAATAATAATAATTATCAAATTATTTATTATTTCGTTAGTATCATACATATTTGCCAAATAAATTAATATTGAGAGTAAAAAGTGTGATGTCCTGAAGTATTTATTTGAAATTTAATAAACACGCAGGATCAAGAATAAAAGTTTCACGATCGATTTATTTAATTTTAATCTGATGGCTGATGGCTTTTTTATAGCTGATGCCTTCACTAACGAATTGACATTCCCTTAATAATGTTGAGCTGCATGCATCATATTCTAAAACGGTTATAATATTGAAATAACCGTTTCACTCGATTTTTTTTAAATTTGAAACAGACAAACTCTTTAAAACCTAGCAACTTTAAAGTATCAAGTAATTTAATTCTATTTTCAGTTTCATAGTACCAAGTCCATAACTGCCTTCGAGAGGACATGCAGCCCGAGGCATGTCTTTAACATCTTGTCTGAACGTGGATCACAAAAGATCCTTATAAGTTGAATCGAACCGTACTGCTTTGGATAGCAGGAGGGACAATTTTGCAATAAACAAAACTGAACGGCTCCAATTCATTTGTTCGCTTAATACTTGTTAAATGTCATCTGTTGTTTAAGAGTTTCTTCAACTACTACTCACGAATGGCGATGGGATTAGTGTTATGAGACAGGCTTTATTGACATCGTACACACACACACCTGCACACAGTGCCAACGGGCGATTGGAAGCTTTTGCGCCCAACGCCTTCCCCGACCCAGAACGATTGGTTTGACCTTCGGCGCCACAGCAGGGATGGTCCTCCGTGGGGTGTCTGATCCCCGTTCAACCTGCTTCACATACATGAGGGTGACATTTAGCAGAACGGTTTCAGTCCTTCCGGGAAGTGAAAGCATCACGAGATGGGGTTTTTTGTTTTGCCGGCTCTTTCCTTCCTGCCGCCTAATATGTTGTGGCTGCGAGGGTATCGAAGCGGACCAGGTTGTTGTTGTTGTCCCGTTCCGGGAGCTGATAAAGGTCAGTGTTTGATTGATGTGCTACATTAAGTGCCATTTGATTTTCCACCTACCCCTTGACACACGGGCCAACACACCCGAATGCGGTGTGAACAAGTGTTTGAACCGTTTTTGATGATCCTCGTGCTGATTGGGGTTAATCGGTGCGTTTGGAGGTAAGGCTGAATCATTGGCATTGGAAGGAAGAGTTTGACAAAGAATATCAGAGGACTTTCACGGTGATCTTAACGCTTTTTACAATAGCACAATAAACTCCCAAGTAAAACGAATCCAAATTACAAATTTTGCATGTGTCATTCCACCGATCGAGCGATTCGAAAATTCACTCTATCATTCCGATGCGAATACGAAAAACTTCACCCATAAACTTCTTCTACCGTGTGCCGATGTGTGGGAGCAAAGCGATTTAACTTCCTCCTTAACACTTTTACGCCTTTTAGCCGCCGGGTTGCCGACAATTATTCATCATCTCCAAAAGGCTCACGAACACTCTCCGGGAGGAGGTCCGGAGATTTTACAATTGTCATTTGATTACAAAAGTAGTGCGACTTCCGTTCCGTTCGCCCGGTGACCGTTTCGCTCAATCGAGGTTGGTCACCCCACGGGCACGTCAAACTCACAGCTTCCCGGAAAGGGCAATCAGATTCCGGGTGATTACTGCGGCATTGTCAGTGTCAGTGTGGGCTGCGGCTCATCTAACTTTTGAGTAACCCATCCCGACGCCAACGAAACCCGGGGGGTTCTGGAGGGCGAGCGGACGAATTGTTGATTACAAAAGTTTTAATTTTTATTTCACTAACTTTCACTTCGGCAAAGGGTTTCCGTTGGGGGAGAGGGTTTGCGTTCAATCGTTCCCGCTGGAGGGCTGTGCGTTCGTCCTTTGAAAGTGGAAATGGTTCGCACCATGGCTTATTTGATGGGTTGCGTTAATATTTGTGCGTTTGAGAAGTAAATTTCAATTTTTCTTCCTGTTGGTGATTTAATATGCTTTGTGTTTTCGGGTGAAAGTATAGGTTGAGCAAATGATTGAAATTTATCAACGTTCTAAGAGGGTTGGCTTGAATTATGGTTTTGTTAGCTTTAATTTATCCATGGTTGTATTTTCTTTGGATGAATTTCTGTGAAAGTACATTGGGAAAAACCTACCTTATCGCACGTTCGAGCGACAAAGACTCATTTTCATACTGAATGTAAAAAGCTTCCTTCCATCAGTTTTCCATTTACCAGTTCCATCTATCTAACATGTAATTTTCGCTGCCACAGCAAACAAAACTCTTCTTCAAAACGATGGGCACGGCCCACGATGGGCATAAAGGCATGAAAGAAACATAAAAGAAAGCAACGAGCAAAAACAAGCTCAATAACGTAGGCGAAATGAGACTGCTCTCTCTGCTGCCCCTGCCCGCGCAAGGTAGACAATGCTGATGCTGATTACCCGAACAGGGCCGAAGAAGCGATGAAGACGCCATTGCGCTTGAATACTTCAGTCCGAAACTATCTCATTAATATTTCATCCAAGATTAGCACACCGTGCGCGCTACCGAAGCGTTCGTTCTCCGGGACTGAATCCGTGTGGCCGAGTGGTTGATAATTTTCATAAAATTTTGTGTGACTTTCGGATTACTTCCGGGAGCCTTCGCTGCCCCGAGGTCGAACATTAGGCCGGGACCATTGAAGGCGCGGTACTTAGCGCGGGGCATTGCGATTTGTTATTATGGATTAATTTGGTGTCAGGATGTGCTCATTTTTGGGGTGGTAAGAATTGGATTGAGCACGGTACGGGGAGTTGTATTTAATGACTCGGAAGTGAAGTGCGGGAGGCTTTCGATCGATGAGGATATAACGTTTAATTAACGGAAGAACAATGCGAATGTAGGAGTGTTGATCTTGTTGTGGTTGAGAAAAAATATATGAACCAATTTTATGGTATTGTTCACACGATGTAACAGAAAACTAATTTTATTCATAACTTATATATCGCCGTATAAATATAAATGTATCCAACAATAAAAAAATATTTTTTTTAAATTAGAGAAAATTTAAAATGCAGTGTTTAAAGTATAAAAAGAACAGAATACTAAGAAAATCGAGTTCAAAAGAACAAAATGAATGAATTTAATGGAAAAGTTAACAAATATGATATACTACTGTCTTTTTCAAGTTTTGTTATAGTATGGAATGAAGTCTGTAGGATTTGGAACAATTGGGTTTCTTTTTAGCTCTAGAAGGATCGATTTTCCGTTAAGCAACGGATATTTACAAATCCTGGTAAAAAATGTCTCCACTTTTAAGCGAACTCGATTATATACAGGTACAAAGTGGAAATTCTTTGGCGTGCAATTGTAGAACAGAGGCTAAAAAACTCTTATTTTTACCATTGTAAAGTTTCGGCCAAACACATTGAAGCCTCTCTATAACAAACGGCAACAGAAGAGCACCTCAATTCGCGGTTTGCAACCACTGCGACGCAAACGCACGCCAAACCGCCAAACAAAAGTTCCGCAATTGCAAATGCGGACTGTTTGCAGAGCCGCACGCGGTGAAAATTTGTATAAATTTGTGGTTTGCCTCAATGCCCCCGCTCCTTGCGCAGCAGCGTTGCGAAACGCACACAAAACGGCTGGTGGTCAAGGATGCCCCCCCACCCCGGTGCTCCGATGTTTCGTTTCCGCTTCCCGGATGCCAACAGTCGCATCGATCGTTGCTTTACAAATATGTTAATGAATGTTAAACTCGCACTACATATTCATAAAATGTCGTCAACTTGTGAGCTCCCGAACCCGGGCGCTCGGGTATTCTCTCGGGGACGGTTTTGAGGACCTTCGCGTCGGGCGAGGCTCCTGAAGTTGGCCGGTGAGCAGTGAAGAAGATACATGCAGCCGTCGACAACATGACTGTGATGATGATGATGATGATGATGTCGGTGAAATTATGGAGTAGTGCTGGTGGCCGCAGATGCATCCACAACGGCCGGGGACACACAATCATGGAATCAGTGTTTGAATGTTTGCAAAATGGTAGATTTATGTCGCCACACGACGCCACACTGAGGCCCCGAAGTATACACATAATTTCGTATAATCACCACCACTGCACATCACGTCGGGAGGACCGGACTAACTCTCGGATGGATGCAGCCTCAAATGAATTGTTACATTCTCTTGCCACCGCTTCCTGTTTGCTCCTGTCTCGTGGGATATTGGGAAGTAAGAGATAGATACAGAGAGAGAGAGAGAGAGAGAGCGAGAGAGATAGAGATAGAGTTTCTAACAACGCCATAAACGCACGATCAAACAATGCACACCAGAGGCCGGCTGGCACAATCGCACCGAGGTTTGTGTAATTACTGAAAGGCTTTGCTTGTAGGCGCTACCATCATTCATCCGATCCTCACCATCCACTTCCTCTTACCCTCACGAAAACAAGATGCAAGATGCAAAATAGAATCGAATGCACGTGACAGAATCCCTCAGCCCAAGGTTATCTCTTTTGTCGGTTGTCCCAAAACAACAGCCCACTGCTTAGGCCTGGTCTCGGGTTTCAGCAGCATTACTCGAAACGAAACAAACGCACGCACATGCTCCGGTCTCGGGTGGCAACGGAATGCAATTATCGTGCATTTGTTGATTTCGGAGCAGGTTTGTCGCTTTCCGGGGTAGGATGGGGCAGCTGGCAGAAAGAATCTCAGCGGCAGGTCCCCGATCGGAACCCGATCGTTGGCGTTGATTTGCGGCCACTGTGTGAAGGTCGAAGGGAGGGTTTGATTGGGGGAGGAGGGAAGGACACGCAATTATAGCGTGCGTTGGGTGATAAATTCCAGGCACAATGGCATGAAGTCGGCTGCTGTGAACGTGGCTGTGGGTATTGTCCATGGTGGGAATGAATTCATCATCAGCATGCCTGGGAGCATCATCGAAATGTACACATTTAATTTACATCATCCTCTGGGTGTTGGCCGGTGAGAAGTGTTGTACTCGGTACGGATGGATTGTTGTTGGCGGTTGGATTGAGTGGTTGAACTTTCGGTGTATTAAAGTTCGATCATCGCCGCCTGGAGGAACTTTGTGTGCAGCTTTGCAATGGTAGCTTGTTGACTTGTTTAATTTTCTTCTGTTATTCCTTTGTTATATGGTTTGTAAAACTGATTTATCGTTTTCAGATGCAAACGAGACATATCATTTGTAAAACTAATCCTATTGCCGCTCAGTCTATTAGGAGTAGAGCAGTTTTTATTGATTTTATTTAGAACTCAAATATTGCGAATTAATACCTTTTTCAATTTTGAAAAAAAACTGTCTACATAGTTCAGAAATAGGCATTATAAGAAAATATTTTATAGAAAATCTATTTCAAGAAGGTTTTTGTTTGCGAAGAACTGTCTTTACGGTAGTTTGGCATAACAAAACAGGCTTGCCCTGTGGAAAAGGCGTGGAGCATAAAACCGAATCGCGCACAAGACAACATTCGCAAAAAACGACACGAAACCCGCGCACAAACGGAGGTCGCAACTTTATCTGTTTCAAACGCGATGGGTTTGCTCTCTTTTCTATGGAGCCTGTCGGAATGGTGAACCGACCAACCAGCGGCATACAATAAATATTGCCAAGTGGTTGTATTTATGGAAAAAGTTTCATCCTGCACTGCGTGAGGGCTGGCGTTGCGCTAGGGAAATGCGAAACTTTGTCTCGGGGAATGATGCAACAGTGAAGGTACGGGGGCCCGCGGTGGACGAACTTCCTCATGATAGTAACTATCTCCGGAAACAAGCATGTCACGGTTGTCGCTGAAGCGGAGGTGGTTGTAGTGAAAATGGAACTTTTCTTTTCTTACATTGAACTTATTGTACATGTGTTACATAATCGTTGAGCTCATTGCACGTTGTAGTGTCCAACATTGGGTAATAAACTGCTTAACCCAATGAAAAATGAATAATTCTTCTTTTTTTGCTCGTGCATCAACAGAAAAAAACCTTCATCATTAGTCCCATTGCGTCGCTGACGGTGTACTGTTAGTATTGAAACATAAACCGAGACTAGACTCGACTTTTTTTGCATTCTTGAAACGTTTTGCGTTTATTGCACGCATAGCAAAGAATAGACATAAATGGCTTTGCTATCCAGCACACGTGTGAGCGGAAACAGGTAAACCAAAACAACAACTTTTGCCGACAACCAGAGCCCTATCGTGCTGCATCAATGTGCCATGGTTGTTTTACATTAAATTCGTACTTTTTCGCAAGCACTGGTGATAGTGCCGACGGGACAGTAACAAAGAAAAGATCATTAAAAAAACGTAATGAACCGTCTTGACCAAGCGCTCAAGGTAGCGAACGTATCGTGAATACTTCGTGCCGCAAAGCAGCGAATGATAATTCTAACAATAAAACTTATAAAACGTTCCACCGTGTGGGTGGGCTCAATCG
>JXXA01008307.1:0-13818 GCA_000956255.1 Anopheles punctulatus
ACTGAAGGATCATCATCATTAATCCTTCTCGTACACTTTACATTTTTAAACAAGATTATTTATGATGGTTTCAAGTATTTATTTCCGTGAAAATCTCAATCTCAATTACTCAATCCCTTGCAGCGGACGAACCGGAAGAATCACCCTCGTATCCCATCGCTGACGATCTCGCGTGGGCCGAAGTGCCAGAATTCGATGCAACGAATATAGAGCTGTCCGAGGAGGAACAGGCACGTCTGCTGGAGGAATACGAGCAGGAAATACGTGAACGGGAAAAATCCCTCACCACCAGCGTCGGTAAGCTCGACCTCGTGGACGAAACGTTACTGATTCAGTCCGACATCGAAGGCACACCGCAGAAAACATCGACCCAGGCCGTCCCCAAAGGTAAGCCATCGCCAAAGTCCACGGTGGCCTCGACGACAGCAGCATCGGCCGCTCCTGCAGCAACTGGAAAAAAGGACTCCAAAACATCCACCAACCAAAAAGCGAACACGACGCAACAGCAAAACAAATCCGGTCCGCAGCAGGGTGGTAGCAAGTCAACGAATGCTGGCAAGAATGTAAATAGCAAGAACCAGCAGCAGCAGCAGTCGAGCAGCACGGCAAAGAAGGGTGCCCAACAGCAGCAGACGGCGGGTGGCGGCAAGAAGAAGGAGCAACTCAAGATGGACAAGAACCACTTCACGAAGGACGCGGAAGCATCGTCCTCCAACTCGGACGAAAGCTGGGAGAAGGAGTTCGAGCTGGAATGAGGCGAACCGATCGATCTGCGCCGCGAGCTAGCCGAGTGCGCCGATTGGTCACCATTTCGTTTTTCCTAATTTCATGGCTTTCCCGGACCTTGATGCACCCGCACCCACGCTCCTTTCTCTCAGGATTTACGAATTATGGCATGATGACACGAGTGAAATTCAATGCTGAAAGTATGCCTAGACGCATTAAAAAAAGGAGGAAAGCGATACGAAATGGTTTTCTGTATCGTTCCGTGTTTTTGGCGTTATGTTTCCTTCCTTCCTCCACGCATGGACCGTGCAAAATGGCGGAACGAGTGTGGACACCCGAGAACACGCGGATTGCAATATATGTAGCAACGTGCAACGTTGGTGTAATCGTTTGATTATTTTTTACTAGTTTATACCGTTAGCATAATTAGTTACGCAGCATGTGAGCGCACTGTGCAGTACGGATACGGAATGAATGGTCGTTGCTGGATGGAAAGAGTTAATTGTTTATTTTTATACAACTATTACTAGACTAATACTTGCGTACTTTTCGTGTACCGTTTCCAGCAAACTTATCTCCGGTAGGGTTAGGCCAGCGTTTCGCACTACCAAGAAGCACTAAAGGCTCTTGGGAAGTACGACGCCACACTCCGACCAACCTAGCACCTTTATCGTGAGTAGGGAGGGAGAGTATGAGAGCAAGTTACAACAGCCCGCGTCAAGCCGCCGGACTAGCTTCTAGATAAGCGTATAATGTTCTGTTTTGTGTTTAGGTTTAATGCTAACACACACTGTCGATCGTCGATTGCAGAAGGTGACAACCGGCGTGCGGACGTGATACGGCGTACGGAGCATGTGAAACGAAGCGATGCTAGCAGTGCGCGTGTTGCTTTCTTCAATTCGCATTTTTTCACAGTGAATGATGAATAAAGTGAATCATATTTTATTACCAAGTGGCGGATTGAACTGTTTTGCTTCTCAAAGTAAAAGAAAGAAATGTTTTGTACATTTTTTTCTTTTTTACAGGGTTTACTTGGATGTTTCCGTTATAAATTTCAATCGATTACGATAATAATAAACATTCATGTTACAATGCTTTCTTTTTGCTTTGCATTCGGTACGTTTTAAGAACTCATGTTTATTGGTATTGGTATTGGAATATCCTCCGTTAATGAGCACTATCTAGCTTAATAACTAAGCATGTATGCAATAAAATATGCATTGGTATATTCAATACCTTTGAAATCAACTACCCTGCAAGGATTGCAAAAATGTTAAATTTTAGACTTTTTTTACATGTGTTGTGCAATGAAAAGGTGTGAAAACGATGTTAAATAGTAAAGTACAGAGGGACTTTCTCTCACTTTCTTTTTTAAATCTAGCTTTATGTAGTCTGCATTTGGTTGAATTCAGGTGAAACGAGGTGAGCTTTAGTATGAAGTTTAGTCCAAACAAATGTGCTTTAAGTGTGCTAAAATACACATAGTCATTTTATTTATAAATTTACAAGAATTATTCTTCACTCATATTCGATTTCAAATCTGGAACGTTAATTCTGTCTGGGACTCGATGAAGGCGGAGAACGCGCTGTGGTAGTGGAAGAACTCGAAAGGGTTGTGGAAGATGGCAGGCTTGTGGTGGATGCTGTCGTTGTAGTTGGTGTGGTTGCAGTTGTACTTGTAGTTGAACTTGTAATTGGTGACGAAGTTACTGGAGCTGGTGTAGTTGTTGTGCTGGACATTGGTATGGGCGTTGTTGAAGTACTGGGACTGGCCGTAGTCGTTGTCGATGACGTCGTTGTCGAAGTCGTCGTCGTAGTCGTTGTCGTGGAAGACATTCGATTTTTGTTCCGGTTCTTATTCTTCCTACGACGTGCCGGTGGACGAGGTCGCTTCGGCTTCGTTTCACCACTCTCACCAGAGGACGGTTGATCTTTTGTGCGTTTGTCGGAGTTTTCCTTCTTGACCATTCCCCGCTCCTTGCTCACTGCGCGCTCCTCACTGGATTCCTCCAACGAAGCTTGCTGCTTTTGGCGCGCCGGAACTCCATCGACGGAAGATAGGTATCCTAGCACGCACAACACCACAAATGATACGAGTATCATACGATTCATTTTGAGCCACGTAAAGACGATTCAAACGTAACGAACGCGCAAGTACTGATCATATGACACGCGAGTGAAGACGATTTATATATATATAGAAGATGTCAAGATTTCTGTTTGCTAATTAGAGTGTCTCATTGTACTCTTCGCATTACAACGGAACAACAAACAAACATAGACTGGTCAAACCGGTTGACTCGATCGCTGTTCCGGCCAAGTCTATAAACAAAATCAACCATAACCTTCATGAAGCACAGACATCCCCGGAGCATATATAGATTGAAAAACATTGTTCGTTTTTTGTCCGTGCACTGCATCTCAAAACGAAACAAACATTCGTTTACTACAAGAGCGGAATGAATGGCTTGAACTCTTAGAATACTTCGTTGGTGTGTGTGGAATGGTTGAACATCAATTTGTTTATCCGCTTTTCGATGGGGCATCTTCAAGATATGTACCTTCCATCGAATCCTCGCGTAATTTCGCACGGTCAGAATCATGTCCACAATAATCTGGACTTACAGGATTTTACAACATCCAGTCAAGTAAAATAAAGTTTACGATTTTTTGTATTAAAATTTGCAGGTACTGCAAAACACATTAAAACGGAGTTACATTGCAATAAGCGGCTATAAAGTTGCATGTTAAATGTACCTTCAACAATCGTCTATTGGCGAATTATAATTACCTAGTATAGAAAACACTCTGTTTATCATCTCTGAATACGACGAAGTTATAATTGCATGTCCTCGCGATCGCCATCAAACACCAACTGAAATATTAATAGAATAAAATAAAATTGTTTCACATATTGTTTCACGTCTTTCGGAAACTTAAGCAGGAAGTAGTTGATGTACTCGGTGTATATTGGCGTGTTTTCCACAGGCTAATATTTATCATTTCGAGATTTGAAGGGTTGTTAGTTTATGAAAACCGGTGAGAGAAACATGGAAGATATTCAAATTGCAATCCATATGAATGAAGAACTATAGGAGGTGTTATATGTCTCTTAGACTATGCAGCTGTTAAGTAGACAAAGTAGAAAAATAATATTATCAAGACATTTGAAAGCATCCTATCAATAACTTTTGTTAGACTTTTATTTCATTTCCCCATTTTCTCTAGTCTAGTCCTAGTTTTATCGTCAGTAGTTGTTATAAGCGATGTCCTAAGTTGAAACCTTAATGATGGAGATATGCTCTTCGAATCAGGATACTCCAGCAGTGTTTACTTGTCATGTTCGGTTCACCCCTTCTCCAGAAGTCCTTCTTCGGAATCCTTGCATTTCCGCTGAGTTACGCTCTCAGCTCTCTCGATAAGACCATCAGGATTCTCACGGGCTCTCTTGCCTGCTCCAACAAAAGCCCCAATGTGTATTTGCCTCCAGGCCTAACGGAGAGCCCACAAAAGTCCTGCCTGCCACTTTCCTTCAAAATGGCACACTGATCGGTCGAGGGTAGTTAGTGTAGAGCGCCCGAGAAATCACCCGTACTCGAAAACCTCCAAAACCCGTCCGAGTGCAGGAAAATCCGACTCGGAAAAGTGCCGTTTTTCCACCAGTGCGACCCGCGCGTTTCTTTATTGGTCGGGGGACACGCTAATTTAGCGGCAGTAGTGGCAGCGCCAGCACCAGCGAGGTTTGCAAGGCAATTTGGAGAGCCAAAGAAAAATGGTAAGTTTTGCAGAGGAAGGAAACCTTGCGGAAAACCACCACCGCAGTGGTGTTACGTAGCATCGAGGGGCTGCAAATGTGCCAATAATAATCTGCTTCGTACCGTAAAAAGAGCATTTTTAGGTGTCGAATTTTGCGCACCACATGATTTGACACCCGCCCCAGCCTCCACCAAACTCAGGGCATGTTCCATTTTCCCGTCCCACCCGATGCGATCCAATCGTTTTTGTCACCTTTTTTTTTCGCATAAAGGGAGAAGGCGCTTGGGTGGAGGAAAAAAATCAATAATTGCCTCCAGCGTGACTCGCTCTCTCGCGCGTGTCTTTGGTACATGCTTTGCCATCATCTCATCGCAGCACGAGGTTTCCTGTAGCGCCAGGATGCTATTACATGGAGTGAAATTAAAATGTTTTTCCATCCTTCTCGTTTCATTTGCCAGGTTTGACGAAACAACTGTTAAAGACGACGTGAATGTGAACAACTAGTTATATTTTTTTTCTTAACAAAATCACTGAAAAGTCTTCCATACACCGGACCCAGGGTCGGTGTAGCCTAAGCAGTGAATAGTGCACAGTGTGTTCAGTGAGAAAACAGCAGGAAGTACTGTTTTATCAGGTGTTATTACACCGTTGTTTGGCATAGCAGATAGAAGGAATCCTTGCAAGCATCGTTGGTACGACATGGCGTTTCTGAACAATCTTCGCTCGGTGCCGCTGCCGCCGGTGAAAAACATGCTGAACGTAGCACTGCAAACCGCGCGTCAAACGATTCCGGTCAAGCAGAAACAGAACGGCTACGAAGAACCGGCCGGTGGCAGCTTCGGTCCTGACGCGGCTGGCTCGAGTGGAATGCGTTCGCCCCCGCAAGTCCCCCCAAGACCACAGAATGTTCATTTCGCCGAAACGGACGGTAAGCGCAGTGGCTCGAGGCGAGTTATGGTTGGAACTAACGCTTGTATCTTGCCCTCAGCTGCGGGTGACACTGGTGGAACAACGGAGATGAATCCTCTAAATCCATTCACTAATCCGAAGGCGTACTACCAGGAGGATGGAATGGAACAGGCTGGCACCAACCAGTACCAGGAAACGGGTTTCAATCAGGGTGATTTCGACAACGGCTACCAAGCGGGCGGCTACCCTCCGAGGTACACAGACTATCGGTCGTGGAGGTGATGGATGTCGTCGTATTAATCTTCCCCAATTCGCGTTACAGACAAGGCAGTGTACAGTCGTTCGGATCTGACAGTACCTTCGCTGGTGGATGCGAAGGAGAGGCTCCTGGGGGTGCTAAAATCAACGAGTATCAAGCGGCATGGAACGTGACCAACGCCATTCAGGTAACAATCCCCCAGAAGCAGCTGTTTGTTTGCTACTAGTTGGCATGACGCGTCCAAACATTCATCATGTAATTTGTTTCAACAAAAACTAGGTGTCTGTGACTATATTATTCGATATTTATTGATCTTTATATCCTTCGATCCAGCTGCTTTCGAGCAGTTTGGAGATCGTATACATGAAAAGTATAACAATTAAATCAAAAGCTATGTACAGAAGTTACGGACACCTAAAATGTTGAAATATGTTATTCTTCATTCGTAACCTATGCATGTGTCAGATCACTCAGTATCACGTCTATCCAAATATGCAACTAATATAGTTTCAGCTATCGTCAGGTACGGTATGTATGGCTTACTAAAGTCCTGTGATCGAAACAGCGGAATGACTATTTTTATCCAGTCCATCCCCCTTAGTCTGTTATAATCCTAGCCCCATTTCCCAGATCTTAAGCACTGTGTACTAGTATCCTGGACGCACTAGACGCTATACACCATTAACTAACGCCAGGTTCTCTTTTTCTAGGGAATGTTCATCGTGTCGCTACCGTTCGCTGTACTTCGTGGCGGCTACTGGGCGATTATCGCGATGGTCGGGATCGCGCACATCTGCTGCTACACCGGCAAGATACTCGTCCAATGTCTGTACGAACCGGATCCCCAAACAGGCGAACCGGTACGGGTCCGTGACAGCTACGTCTCAATCGCGAAGGTGTGCTTCGGCAAAAAGATCGGGGCGCGGGTCGTGAGCATAGCGCAGATCATCGAGCTGCTGATGACCTGCATACTGTACGTGGTTGTGTGCGGTGATCTGATGGCCGGTTCCTTCCCGGATGGGGCGTTGGATACGCGCTCGTGGATGATGCTGTGCGGTATCTTCCTGCTGCCACTCGCCTTCCTCAAGTCGCTGCACCACGTGTCGCTGCTGTCGTTCTGGTGCACCATGGCCCATCTGCTGATCAACGCCATCATCGTCGGCTACTGTCTGTTGGAGATCGGTGACTGGGGCTGGAGTAAGGTCAAGTGGCGAATGGACTTTGAAAACTTTCCAATCTCACTTGGTGTTATTGTCTTCTCCTACACGTCGCAAATCTTCCTGCCCACGCTCGAGGGCAACATGGAGGATCGGTCCAAGTTCAACTGGATGCTCGACTGGTCGCATATAGCGGCGGCCGCCTTCAAGGCCCTGTTCGGGTACATCTGCTTCCTGACGTTCCAGAACGATACGCAGCAGGTCATCACGAACAATCTGCACTCGCCCGGATTCAAGGGTCTGGTGAACTTTTGCCTCGTCATTAAGGCCATCCTCAGCTACCCGCTACCGTTCTTTGCCGCCTGCGAGCTGCTCGAGCGGGCCTTCTTCCGCGGTAGACCAAAGACCATTTTCCCGGTCGTGTGGGAGCTGGATGGCGAGCTGAAGGTTTGGGGTTTGGCATGGCGTTTGGCCGTTATTCTCGGCACGATCATGATGGCCATTTTCATTCCACACTTTTCCATTCTAATGGGTTTTATCGGAAGCTTCACCGGTACGATGTTGAGCTTCATTTGGCCTTGCTACTTCCATCTGAAGCTGAAGGGCCATCTATTGGACCAGAAGCAGCGTGCTTACAACTACTTCATCATCTTTCTTGGTGTACTGTTCTGCGTGGTTGGTATCTACGATTCCGGTACAGCTTTGATCCATGCGTTCGAGATTGGATTACCGTTCTAAGGACCCAATGTCCCTGGAGTCCCTCAATATGTTTGTACAGAGCGCACGCTACCATTGCCGTACTTCCATGCAAGCTCACCATCATTTCTCTTATCGAAAACCGTTGTTAAAATGTTTCTCTTATTTACGTCCGCGGTATCATCTTTTCCTCGGGAGAGATAGATGTTTCGCTGTGGTTATAATGCAAAAGTTACACGCTAAAAGGCTTGAGACGATGGGCGTTGGGCGATTGAAAAGAACTAAAGTATTAGAACAACAGCTTAATTGGATGAGCCTTGGCTTGGACAGCCGGGTTGAACAGGAACTTGCACCGATTCTTCCCGTCGACATATCTGAAAACTGTCGTTAGAAGAAGTACAAGCAATCTCATCAATTAGCAGTCGACACACAGATATGAGGAAATCATAACATTCCAGCACGTAGAGTTCAGAAGGGTCGGTTTAAAGGGAATCTCAAACAAATTCGCACAAACGCAGCAAGAGCAACTGTATCGTTAATCAAAGTCTTCCTACATGTAAACGAGAGACGATAGAATTGAGTTCGGGAACCGGTCTGAACCATGAACCCAATAGCTGTTAGGGGACTTGAAGTTTAGAAAACAAATATACACAGATTAGCAAAGATCCACCGGAAAATGCGTGTGGTACGCGTTAAACAGCATTGCAAAATGCATCATGAAAAGCAAAACAGTCAAAACAGTCTTCCAGACAAGTTATATATATATATACCGATATATACATACAAAGAAACACAAAATTGAGCACAAATATTATACAGAAGTAACAAAAACCAAGTCTCTGCATATTTAAGCTAGCGAGCTAAGAAAAAGTTAGGATATCAATGGGTTACAAGAAAAAAACTTGTGTTACAATAGGCTGCAGCCGTAAACGGACTGTTACATTACCGGTGTAGCTAATGAAAGTCAGTTGCACAGCTCTGTTGAATTCGAAACATGTAGCTTAGAACACAATATGAAGAAGTTAATAGCGTGCTGTACGTGATCAAATCGAAGGCGTATCTGTAACAGCGGATCGAATCAGGTCCGAAATGTTCGATAACTTGCAGCTCTACATTCGGTAGTGGACACTTCAAACGAATCAATTACATAGTGCTAACGACAATAAGCCAGCAAGGCACAAACGCATTAACGGACAGTGTATTTACTTCTTCCCTTGGCTCCCGCAAAGCCAAAGTGCTCGAGGCCAATTTATCATTCCAGCGAGCAGTGCAAGCATGTGAAAAGCAAAATTAAAGTGTTACTTTGGCTGACATCATTCAAGTATTATACAGTGCGTTTAGCAAACAGCCAATATCCACGATATACTCCTATACAAAGCGCGAAAGCCATACCAACGTCTTCCAAACAGAATATTAGTATGTGAAGTAATTTTAATGTACTCAAATCTATTTACCATAGTGTCCTATGATAATGTCTTCCAACGGGGTCGGACCGGACAGTAGTTATTACAATAATTGTTTTTTCTTCGATAATTTAGGCAAGTTTCTGGTGATTTCCAATTGCGTAAAATAATCGTTATCGCCGAGTGGATAGTTCGGGCAGTGATTTTATTCTCCTCCATGTTAGGCTCAAGGCATGCAGACATACGGCAGATGTAATGTAGGAGATTTTTTAGTTTTATTATGGCTTTGTTAAAAGTATTGAATGTTCTACTATACAATAATCGCTATTGTACTTATTGCAATTAATGCATTTAAGAGCAACATTATAGGTGTCCGAATAAATAACAGTTATTTAACTTTAAATTCCAACTACGGTGGTTATAATTGTGGTTTTTTATGATAATTTTTCCATTTCACAATTTTAATTGTTCCTTTTTTTAGAGCAATTAGCTATGTGCAAGGTGAAGGACACGATCGATGATCGGACGCTTTGGACATATTGCGATGGATTTATGGTAACGAATCATCCACCACCACGGACGGGATAAAGGTTTCGTCAAGGGAAATGTTGCCTTGTTGTAGCATCTGATAACCATTTCAGTAGTTTTGTTAACTCCCGTAGTTTTGATAACTACCCATAGTTTCAAGAGTGAAGCAAATTGTTTTTTAAATGAATAATTAATATAATTTATACTAAAAAATTGTTGCCGATGGCATACACTATGCCTGTAAAATCATTTTGAAATAATTGAATAATTTGGGAAGCTGGAAGCTGGGGAATTATGTTAAATTTTACTCACTGGAAAGCATTTATCACAAAACCAGACAAAACGTTTATGAAAAAACAAAGTTTGACGTGTGGGGTTATTTTTTGTTTATATTCATGAGCATAAAACATACATTATTGAAGATGGAAGCTTTTTTTAAACTAAAATTTACTACCTAAGATGTTTTAAACATGCTTAAATCATACCAATGTGCAATTATGTTGGTTTGAGAGCTAACCGTAAAGTTGTCAGTACTTGCTATCGGTTCCTACGAAATTGGTTCGTGAAGCTCAAGCGCAAAACAGATACAGCATCGTTTGGCAACTTCTCGTTGAAGCTTATCATGGTAACATAAATCCCATTCCACTGAAACACATTTTAAATAATTTTCTTGTTAATGGAACTCGTTAATATAACATTCACAGCAAGAATCAATCTAGACGTCGAGATTTCTACATTATTTTTAGAGAGGCAAACAACTTTTATTGAGCGATTCTCTCCGATATATACACCTTGCCAGGGAGCTTTCTACTGTTAACTATCAACTCGCGCAACAAACAAATTTGACAGCTACTCTTCTTCTTCTTGACGATGAAAAAAGTTGAAAAAGGTCGTGTTTGTTTTTTTTGTGCGCTGCTTGAATCTCCCATCACTACAGCGAAAGTTTTGTTAGTTCGCTGAAACGTTCTTGCAATCAGCTAATTAAGTGGCGTTCACTAACAGGTGCGTTGTTTTCTAGTGTGCGGTACTAGTGTAACTCGTCCCAATTCGAGTTGTGTGCGGCCGTGAAAAAAGACGCACTTCGAAGGAACAGCGTTTTTTACCAGTCTTCGTAACCCACCCGTTGTCATTCGGTCCGGTGCGGTGTGCCTAGTGTTGTGTGTTTGAGGAAAGTAGCTGGCGTAC
The DNA here is from genome assembly GCA_000956255.1 of Anopheles punctulatus. Lineage (NCBI taxonomy): Eukaryota > Metazoa > Arthropoda > Insecta > Diptera > Culicidae > Anopheles > Anopheles punctulatus. The sequence goes on from JXXA01008307.1 coordinate 10,620, forward strand.
GTGTGGAAAGAATAGATAACAAGATAAAAAAATCTCTCCCATTCATATCCCCGTAGTCGGGATTTGATGTTTGCTTGAGTGGAGTGTAGTTTTGCTCGGGTGGCTTTGCTGCTCAAATCGCGAGTTAAATGCGCAGTGCTGTCTCGGTGAGGTGAGCCGAATTCTTCCAGCAATTTACACCTCCAAACCTCAGGGTGTCATCAAGCCGTTCATCTCCTACGCGAAGCATTGCCGTCACCACCAACCAAATCATCGAGCGTAAGGTGGGTGCGTCATATTTACTCGTCCTCCCCGGACACTGTATAACAAGTGCCAATTGAACTGAATCAAATCATTGTTTATTTTAGTTCATTCCGGTTGCTCCACTTCCGCTTGGAAGTACTGCATCAACCTAACCGACATGGCACATCATAATCGAGAAAGGGGAAAAATCTCTGCAGAATATCAACACCGCAATTTTAGATCATATTTGCAAATCGATAAGAAAGGAACAGGATGTGGCTGCCTTACTTCCTTGCTATGTATGTAGCACAATGAAAGCCCCATGTGCTAGGATGGGAACGGTGGACGTGCCTGCAAATGGTGGGACAGCATCCACCCCGAAAATTTTCGCAGGATAACAACGCGCAGATCTGTTTTTTTTCTGCCTCTCGCCTGACAGTTCCCGACGGGCGGGCGCTCTTTCCCGGTGAGGGAGATGGGTCGCGCAGGATGACAGTTGCGCTACGGGAGAGCGTCGTTTCGCAACAGGATAAAAAAGGACACGATTCTCGAGAGCGTACGAGATTTGCGGGAGAAAACATCACCACATTGCACAGGACGGTGTTCGAAAACGTTTTACTCTCTTTCCCTTTGCCTTAGGTGAAAACGTAGTAAGAGATGATTTTTTGTGTTGCCTCTGAATGTGGGATAGTCGAGCTCTGCATGTAACACCTACGTCGGCCGATTGACCGTGAAATTTAGGCGTCCTTCAATGCTGGACGCCTTCCTGCCTTGTTGTGCGGTAGCCGTAATGGAATCACACCTAGCTTGTTATGGATTTACTTTTCCGCTGTGTTGGAAGAATTCGCTGGTGTGACTGTTTTCATTCTAGGTTGTTTTCTTTGTGAAACGGACGACATGCAAGAAGAAAGCGGGCCCGCTGAAAACGTATGTTTTGCTACACGATACGTTGTGTTACGGTGGCATTATAACTTCGTTCTATGGACGAGCGAACATGTCACTATGCTCTGTGTGGCTATTGACTATTATATTTTTAATTTTTTACATAAATTAGGTATCTATTTGCTTCTTCTTAAAAAAACGATGCAATTTAGAATGAATGCGTTGATTTAAGTTAAAAACTCAATTATTAAAACATATGTTGACTATACTACTGTTTAAGTTCGTTAACACGGTTAGCGCGGTATTAATATCGCTGTACATGACTTATTGAGGAGATAAGGTGTACATGAATTTATTTTTTCGTTGAAAAAGCTGTGCAACAGACATTATTTAAAAATATTACCTTATATAATCACAAAAGTGTGAGAACGAGGTACGATTTGGTGGTTTCATTGTTGCAACTTTAAGGAGTATATTTTCCGATGTGCTGGATTTAATTATCTTTTTAAAAAAGGTTTTTTGTTAAGTAGAAAGGTTAAATATGGTTTTGAAGTGTATTGAGGCAGCATTAAAATTATTAATCAAGGTATCAAGACGTAGAAAATCTATTTATATCTATTTATCTATTATCTATTTATTATCGATGCTCTAACCAATGGCTGGTTTTTTTTTATTACCGGCCTTAATTCTTAAGTGCACTGACTTAAGTGCTTGAGTGTGCAAGTGATAGTTTTGTAAGGATTTACCCTCTTTAGTAGACTAATTGGCTTATCTTTGTAGTAATAGTACTGTATTGTTGGTAGTAATTCGTCCTCGCTAGCCAAACTCAGATAATTTTCTTAACAAAACAGTTATTGATTTCGATATCGAACGGGAACCAATTTTGGGAGCATAGTTCTAAAAATGAGCGGTTTTGAAAACGGCCTGTAGTCTTACAGTTACCGCATCCACAGGTATGGCATATGTCTACGATTCTGAGGCCATTGCCTTTTTGGCACACGCCCCAATCCATCGCTGTGCCGAAGAAGAGTGCACAGACAGTTTATATTGTGCCCACGCAGAATACGTCGACCACCGTTGACTATGCGGCACGTCCAGTTATTTGCATATTTAATTCCACCAGCGCCTTTGGTGGTAGTGGTGGTAATGCTGCTGCTTGTGCTAGTGGTTATTAATTGCGAAGCGCGAAGAAGACGGCGTACTTTTGCGATAAGATTAGCACAGGAAGCTATAAAATGGGCCCGGTTTTATTGAAGCGTGAGAATAACTCAGTCCGAGCATGAGTGAACATTTTTTGGGGGTAATTTATGTGCAATCGTAATATCAGTCTGTTATTTGGTTGAGCCATTTCGGTTAAGAGCGTGTCAAGGCCTACTACGTACCAGATTAATGGCGAAAGATAAAAATAAACTATGGGATAGGTCATGGTATCCCACATATCGAAAACATTACAGTCACTTGATACCATATACCACCATCGCCACCGTTTAGTTCAAGAAGCTCACATCTTCTGCGAAGAGTGTTAAAGATCCAGATTTCCAATGACACATTTGCACGTCTAAATTTGAAAACAAACAAGCAAACGCATGTTAATAGATTATATACTGTTAAATACTGGTAGCTATGAGGAAGGAAAAATCATCAGAACATCATAATAGGCTTGGTTTTTTACTAACAAATTACATTCTTCAGAGTTTAACGTTCAGTGCACTTTCAAATATAGCAAGTGATTTAAGTGTGAACGCCGAAGTGTGAACAAGAAGGACGCCGTTTGTGCTAGGCAGAAGGTTACGGTTGGTTGGACTTAGTAGTTTTTTTTCAGTATAATCGGCATCTTCGAACGGATTTTACGGTAATAAAATAAACTCCTGCATGGTTGTAGTATTGAAAGGAATCTGCCGGAAGGACATCCGGTCGTCTCCAAGTCACTATCAGTCGAAGGTTTGCTATGACAAGATAATGACGTTGGGGATGTGTTCGCTGGACGTTATACAATAAAACATGTATTAAGGCAATCCGTTGATCGATCGTGGTTGTCGTGTTTGGTGAATCACTCGATCTGGGTGGACATGCATTCTTATCTACAGTCACTGAT